>JAPZVO010000502.1:0-35624 GCA_029962745.1 Echinometra lucunter | reverse complement strand
AATGTTAACATCATCAAGAATATTGATATCAAGCCAATCTGATAGATCATTCACAAGTTCATTCATTAAATTATTGTTGTATTTCCGGAATAAAATATTTTTATTTTAGTCTCCCTATCATTATCTGAACCTCAAGGATTATTTGACTGGTAAAAATTCAATAGAAAATGTCATTTGCTTCAACATTGAATAACAGTCGGATCTAATATTGGCCTTTATATAATGTGATATCTTAAGAACATTCCATTAAATTGGATCTGTATTCACTATTCATCAGGAGCTTCAAATTAATGCTCTCGATTTTTACCTTTACTTCGAAAGCAGTAGCGTTAGTAATAAATCTTACCATGATTCAACTTACCATCTGAACTCTTATCATTAATGTCCGTATGACCTTCTCTTGGCTCCGTCAAAATATGAGTGTCTAAATAAATTGACAACCAGAAAAACAACAGAGATGCTATAAATCAGAAACGTCTATTTATATCATCTATATGTGTGCATGTTAATTAACCGTTCTGTCTTTATGCTTAAACAAAATCCTTTAACTAGTAAAGCGCAAACTCAGTATGAAACCATTGACAAATTATTGAATTTACTTGGCAAATTAACCAACCCTTTCTGCAGTGAAGTGAATAATCGACATTACTTGCATTATTATTCATGAGTTGTTACCTTGACCTTGAAGACCATCTACAGCATTACGAAGTCTACATCTCTTCTCATAATTACTACAGTTCTGCTCAGCCCACCAATCCTCGACCATTTGATGACTATCAAACAGATCCCTATTCTTCTCTATGATGTCATCTAGCCAAACATCTTTTTCCTTTGGACCAAATAACTTCGCTGACAAAGAGTGCTCTTCCTTCAATTTCATCATAGCATCAACCAATACGCCACAGTGTCGAGGTCTTACTTTGGTTAATAATGAATGCAATTCTAGCTTATCCAGCCGAAGTTTCTGATCTTCCGGTACTACCCAGAAACACATAAACATTACCATTAATTAGTTTAACTTGAGCTCACGGATACATTGTGGTGAAGCATTTTTTTTTAGGAAATGATATTTGTTTTAACAGTTTGGTTTTATAAAACTAATCAATTGTGAATCCTGATTTAAAATATTTTACGTTTTCATGTGGATGCTTTCCTCTTTCTCTCTTTTATACGTGATTATGTTCATATTCTGTTTCTTTTTCACCTCCACTAACTGGGCAAAAGGACAAGTGCATTCTTCTTCATGATTCTACCTTTTCCTATCAAGAAATTTCATAAAATCTTATTTGTCAACTTACTTGAATAATAAAATAAGTAATATTATTTTACACTTACACAGTATGAACAAGGAATAAATTTTACAGTCTACAAATTTTAATGCAGTATAAATCTGTCACACAATGTAATAATGCTAAGAAATGATAACAACAAACATTAATGGTAATGTTTTGTTTAGTACCCACGGTACCCTCTTTAGTGGGTTCTTCTAGAGGATCCTGTAAGCATACTATTAGTAGAGATAGATTCGAAGTTCAAGTAGCCAACAAATCAAGATCTAGATAGGAAATAGGTATAAAGACGACTTCCATAATGTCTTTCTACCAGTAATATGTTACCTCATGATTGTTTTGTTTTCGGGTTTCGTTTTGTTGGGTGTTATCGGAATTAAAGCTGAACTTACTTCGAAAGAAATCCTCATCATTTGGGCTGTAGTTGATTTTTTCCAGTGCTAGACTCAACATTACTTCTTGATTTCCCGTGCTGTTGACATCCCTCCAGTATTTCAAGACATTCATAGCTTCTAGGATGACATTTTTCACGTTCTTGTTCCGCAACCTCTCAGTCTGTGCAGGAGGCGTACCAAGCTTCTTTAGCAGTTCAATTATTTTGTCCTTCCCACCGACGTGCCACAGAATATGTTCCAAATCATCTGATGTCACTTTTCTTTGAGAGTCGGAGTACTCTACACAGTTGTGAAATAATAACATGGGTAACATTTTCCTAGGATTAGCTAAATGATAAATGGTAGAGCAAGATAAATGATCTAAAACTTGTTCCATTGCTTCATGTCTTAGGTAGTTGTCACTGATATGTATTACTTATATACTTCTACATTCGAAAAATAATGATTTTGGTTTTTGTTGTGTTTTTTGATAATTTCAGATTCATTCATTCTGTGCCTGCGTCATATATACAGATTATTCTTAAGCTCAAACGTTGCATATGATCAATGGCCAGATGAAATGCAAGATTTTTTTTTTTCAAACTAGCTTTCAGAATTCTTTGAAATGGAATACACGGATTTTAAACAATTTGTAATGACATGGTCTCCTCTCGGAAATCCTATTATCATTTTGTTTTTCATTGATCTTGTCCTTGTTATTGTTAGTAATATAAATTGCAATTTTGTCATCATCATTTTTAAATATAATTTTTATTAGAAGTAATATCTTTAGTATAGCGGTAGTAGTAGTGCAACAGCAGTAGTACCATTAGCATCATCAGCATGAACGGGAACATAATTACTTCTATGTAAAAGAAAAGGATAACAAATAAATTTCATGAATCAACGATAAAAATCAAAGTCAAAATACTTTGTAATTGGTCTAAAGCAGCATCCAAGCCTTGATTCCTGCAAGCATCAAAGAGTTCCTCCCTCTGGGATGCACCATTGCATCCTTTCTTCCATTTACACAGCTCATTGTAATATTCCCTGTCAGTTTGTATTGAGCTAGAGCAGGCTTCATCACCAAGTAGACAGTCGACAACCTTCGCAAGATACATGCCAAGGTTCTGCTGAACAGCATACTTCACCAGCATCCATATTTCAATGTATGATATGAAATCTATAACGGGATTAAAATGATAAAATGAAGCTCATCTTCATCGGTTCATTAACGTCCCCTCCCCCATCTCCGCCTTAAGACATCCTCATCATCCTATAATTTGTAACTGCTTAACATTTTCATTAAACAGGAGGTGTCAAAACTATATGCATTGCTCCGCTCTTGCCGAAAAATGAGAAATAAAAACCGAGGATTTGGGTGTCACCCCCCGCCAATATGAGGCCATTCTTAATGTTTCAAAGAAAAAAAAATGTTATTGCTATTAAACGAAAGTTGAAGAAAGACATGAGTCGGAGGTCAAAGTAAAGTTTTAACGGGTGGATAAATTTCAAAGATAGTAGACTTAGTTCGTTTGTACACTATTACTGCTTTCTCTCCCTCTCTCTCTCTCTCTTTCTCTTATGACTATAGTTACATTGATATTACGTATTAAAAACGATTCAACACCATGCTATTTGAATGTCAGTCCAAATTC
This sequence comes from Echinometra lucunter, assembly GCA_029962745.1. NCBI lineage: Eukaryota > Metazoa > Echinodermata > Echinoidea > Camarodonta > Echinometridae > Echinometra > Echinometra lucunter. Next base: position 32,303 of record JAPZVO010000502.1, on the reverse strand, counting down.
GATCTTAGTTGCAACTGACATGATAGTAAACCTCACCATTTTGTGTCGACTTGAAGACCATGTTGACTCTCTCATATTCCTCTGAATAAAAAAAAAAAAACATACACAATGTACAATAAAGTGCAGTTTATAGCCCATTTTTTAATACTGCTTGATTTCAAACAAAGTCTTTTTTGCACAGTATATTTATCTACTTAAAGATGAACCTAAGAGACAGTGAAGAATTTTGATTAAATTTTTAGATAGTATCAGAAGATAAAATGTTAAATAGACATGATTGAATGTAAGTGGAATTTACTTACGTTTTATGCGTGTCTTCCTAGTCTTGAAAACAAATACCGCAATAACGATGAGTGCAGAAACAAATATAACAGCTGCGGGTTTGGAAAACATAACATTTAATACGTTATTGCGTCATTGTGAAGGTTTATATGTCCCAGATAATGCGTAGGGAGTTCATAAAATGCATTAATCAATATCAAGAACGAATTACGAATAATCTTCCTGATATACATGGATGAGAGAGCCACCCTCCCGGGTAATAGGGAGTACTTTCCGGATCATAACCAAAAGGAAAACAATAGTGAAGTTAACCGTTTAAATATTTCGAATTTGGGCGGGGTGGCTGGAAAGGAAAAAAAACAGTGAAGTTAACCGTTTGAATATTTCGAATTTGGGCGGGGTGGCTGGAGAGGGGAACTTGAAGGAAGTGTGTCTTGTGAAACAAAATATTACTTAGGACAGTCATGGTCAGTGTGATGGTAGGTAAAGTTTATCTCCTTTCCTATTATTTTATTTCCTTTTTTCTAATATCTATTAAGACCATCTTGAACTGAATTCCATTTTTTTTCTTCTTCTTCTTTATCAATATAGTTTTTTTTTTTAACTTTTTTCTTTTCTTTTTGCTTTCTTGTTTATTGCTTGTGATTTCATGATTTCCGATAAACATAAATTTTTTTGTCCTGTGGAGTTGATACTCCCTCTCTATCTTTCAGTCTGGGCTATACATTTATTTTTCATGTCTCCCTCTCTCCCCACTAATAAAGTCTCGATTTTATTAAAGTGCTCCAGGCCTGCCCTCTTTGTATCCCGCACCTTATAGACTGTTTGTCTGTGCTAACAATGTTTTTGACCTGTCATGCAGTGTCATGCGGCACACATTGATAATAATGATTTAATACTTTATTTAATCTCATCCACATCAAATTGTGGACATTTGCTTTCCATCAGCATATGCATAAGAAAAACATTGGTATTCTCTAACTTACGTATAACAACTGCAACAGCAACGTGGGATGGCTGAACACTGCGAATCAAGTGGATGGTCATAGAACTGCTATCAGCTTTTCCCACCAACCCAGTGGCGACGCATTTAAACGACGTTTCACCAGTACGGTCAGCCTCCACTTCAATGAGTTTGTTCTTGGTACCTTCACTGTTGTTCCACTCTCTAGCTTCAAAAGTTTCCACTTTTTCTGATCCACGCATAAAGTACAAGTCAATATGTGGGTAGTATCCCTCTACTTGACAGGTTAAGGTCGTATCTGACTGGATGCGGAGAGTACAGGATGACGAGCTATTGGCGGGACATTCTTTGATGGAGGGAAACGGCTCCCGAGGAAACGCTTGAAATGAAATTAAAGGAAATCGTTTTAATGATCAATTATCATGTGAGACACGATTTCACTCAAATTCATTTCACTTTTTTTTATTTTGTTTAATATGTTTAATTGTCTGCGCTTTTTATTCTTATTTGGTGGTTTTGTTTCTTGTTTTTTTTTCCTCATTATTAGAATGTACATGTAAAACAAATAACAAAACTTTTCGTGGATTAATAAATCCGATCTGACTATATAAACAACTATCCAATTCGCGAAATTTATTGGTCTTCGCTATTTCCTACTTGGAATGAAATAACAAACAATCCGATCCATGATTCTCTTATACATTAGAACATACCGTAAACGTTGAGCAGGCTTGCATCCTGGAATGTGTTTCTGGTGTCATAGTCAGTGACTACACAGAAATATTTGTCTTCGTGTTGCACTGCGACATCGGAAATAATCAAAGAGTATTCCTTCGTAATGTTAAACAGTCCCTGTTCCCTAATTTGGATAACATTGCGAGACAGGTCATTTGTGACGAGAGTTACATTGGTTCTTCTCACCCAGGACACCGTCCTTGGACGAATGTTCACTCGGCACGGTAGTATACCAACTTCCCCTTTCTGAACAAGAACGCTCAGCTCCGTTTTCACAGCAGTGTCTGATTTTTTTAAAGGAGAGAGAAAATGGCCATTACACGGCGCATAATTTTTGCTTCCTTTTTATGTGTTTCATCAAGGCATTCATTACGATTTTGTTCAAAAAACTAATTCCCCTTTTTAATGACATTTTTATTAGTAAATGTTGGCATACGATTTCCGATCCAGAGGTTTGTTTTTTCCTTCTTTTGTTTTTTTTTTTTGTTTTTTTTTTAGCATACCCGCCTCCCATTGTAAACGAAAATTATTGGTCCTGTCACATTTTTTCGGAAAAAATGAGGCCTGCACTCAGATGAAGAATTGGAGGGAAGGTGGAATTTATGGAATAAAATGCTTGGTCATTGTTGTATCCACAAGCTTTGTCAGTCCAAAAGTTTGTGATACCTCGACATGCTCGATGACAGAGAGGGAGGGGGTGGGGGGGGGGGGGCTTCAGTCCCGGTTCTTCAGTATTAGCACATAGAAACGGTCCTTTTTTCTATTTCATAAACAAATTTAGTTTCCCTTATCTCTGGAGGCATAAAATGATACCTGCTAACTATTCTGTCAATTTTGCGATGATAGTGATCCAAGAACAAGGGAAGTGCACGGCCTGACCATCAAAGTTCATACATCTAAAATATATAACATAATGTCTTACAACTCGTAAATAAACAGGTCCGAATGCACACATGCATACACTCCCGCCCCCATTGAAAATTGTTTTCTTTTATACCAAAATCTTTTTAACGTCGATAGATATGGGGGCAATACAATGCAATTCCTACTAAACACAACAAAGAAGTAGCTTCACCCCTAAATAAAATGCTGTAACTTTTCAACGAAGAGGTTTTGAGCAAAATGAATTGGCATGAATGTTCCTGCACTAATTTACCAACTTCTGTGAGATTGATCCGTCAAGTCATGCGTGAGTGAGCAGGCACTAAAGGAAAAAAATGTCACTTTTTTAAATTCACAAGCATCATATCATGACTTTGAGTCCAGGATATCGGAACACATTTCAAGTTTTCAGCGTTTGAAGGCATGCACCATGAATTTCATGTGCTTCCCAACATACCAAATGACCTGAGGGCCAAATTTCACGCTTGAGTGAGCACAAGGTGAAAATTGCTAAAACTTCAGTTTTGACATCTTTCGCGCGGTGAATTTGATCTAATGCAATGCAATTCGTGTTTTGGACTGGTGTTTGCAACTTTTGCAATTGATACCTATTAAATCACGGTTGAATGAACACGTAATAAAAACAAAATATCACCTTATTAAAATTTTCAAGTAATTATTGCTTTATTTTTTGTGCACTAAAAATCACATTGATAACATTTTTAGCATGTTTATATGACCGGTGTACATGTATCAATGATCCAGTGGCATTTTCATGGAAAGTTCACGCTTCAGTGAGCACGTGGGACTGGAAAAGTTCATTTTTCACTTATGGACCAAAACTCAATTGCTTAATTTGGGTAACCATCATAAGTCTTTATGGGGAATTCATCTGATTTGATTTTCATCGAAATCCCGATCTCTTACGCTTCAATGCGCAAAAGAGACGAGAAAAATACGAAAATGAGAAGAAAGTTTAGCACTTTGTCCCTGCTCCGTGCAACACTGGATACTTAATTTGACGTAAGATCCTCTTAGCTAGTGACTTAAGGAAGATATGTCCCAACTTTCATGAAAAACCTGGTATGTTGGGAAGCACATGAAATTCATGGTGCATGCCTTCAAACGTTGAAAACTCGAAATGTGTTCCGATATCCTGGACTCAAAGTCATGATATGATGCTTGTGAATTTTTAAAAAGTGACATCTTTCCTTTAGCGCCTGCTCACTCACGCATGACTTGACGGATCAATCTCATTTTCTCACAGAAGTTGGTAAATTAGTGTAGGAACATTCACGCCAATTCATTTTGCTCAAAACCTCTTCGTTGAAAAGTTACAGCATTTTGTTCAGGGGTGAAGTTACTTTTTTGTTGTGTTTATTAAAAAGATTCCACATAAACGGAACTTACTGGTGACTGTGACATCGGTATAATTATGTATCAAAACTCCTTTATTAGTGGAGACCCTACAGATATAGCGTCCGTCGTCTTCATATGTCACATTTTTTATGATAAGAGAGTAGTTCTCATCAATATCGCAGCTACCATCTTCGTATCTTGGACCGTATGTGTTGCCATAACCCCAGACTATTATAAATGGAGAATCTTCTGGGTCAGATCCTTTTTTCCAGAAGACAGCTTCTGGGGCTCCTTTCAATCGGCATGTCAGTACACCCTTATTTCCGTTCACTAGCGTTTTCTTAACTTCAGTATACACGACATCGTCCGGGACATCTTGGGATATTCCTGTTAAATTATCGAATAGAATATATATTGGAAACGGGGGTGGCGTTATACTAAGATTAAACCAAGTTGCTGATATCCGAAGAACTAGACCACACAACCATAACTGAATGTCAGCTCAGCTGTAGATTGGCGTGGCATTAAAAATAAAATCATTGTTTGTATCAACTGTTACAAGGGGCGGCGCCGGGGTATTTTCATGTGAAGCAAGGTGGCCCACAGATTTACGTTTAGATAAACAAATAGGGCTATTATATGGTTGTATGGTCTCTTCCCAGGGCTCTTCTTTCTTTATTCTGCTTCTGCTGCTGCTGCTTCTTCTTCATCATCATCTTCTTCTTCTTCTTCTTCTTCTTCTTCTTCTTCTTCTTCTTCTTCTTTTTCCTCTTTTTCTTCTTCTTCTTCTTCTTCTTCTTCTTCTTCTTCTTCTTCTTCTTCTTTTTCTCCTTCTTCTTCTTCTTCTTCTTCTTCTTTTTCCTCTTTTTCTTCTTCTCCTTCTTCTTCTTTTTCTTCTTCTTCTTCTTCTTCTCCTTCTTATCGCTTGAAAAATGATAGGAACTGCTCCCTTGTAATGGCGCCCCTGACCGTCTCAACTAAAATTATCTCATGAACTGAGACAAGTTTATTTTTCCATTACGATCATTCAAGCTTATATGGTCAGCTCTTCGTCTTGACCAACACTGATGCTTATCAGGTCCAGGTTCGATTCTGAATGATCACGTCTTTAGGACAGTGGTGGTTAACACAAATAATCATATCTGAATGGTACAGATACTTAGAAGAGAACAAGAAAAACACACACAAATGCACACCCTCACGCACACACGCACACCCTCTCTCTCTCTCTCTCTCTCTCACGATTAAAACAAAACACTAACCCAGCATTTGACATTTTCACAGTCACCAAACATTGCAAAATGGCACCAGTCTCATGATAGATATATAGAATCGGCTCCTTTACATTCTGCTCAATGGTGCACTTACCAAGAGGGGAAATAGCGACGATTAACAATGCAACTGCTAATCCTTTTCTCAAATCCATAATCATCAATATCTTGCCTACTTTTAGCAAAAATATTCCTGCCTATATCACTTTGCATAGAAAACGGTAAGGCGCTGCATCAAACTACAATACTGGAAAGCTCGTTGGCACGAACATCGGTTACACCAAATGTATCACGAAACGTGGTCAAAGCATACTGATCTTATGATAATGATGCTGCTATCAAAGTACAATATTTCGTAGATATAATCATGATAATCGGAGACAGAGGTTATGAAGAATATACTGAGAGCTTTGCCAAATAATGCTAAAGCAATCAAGCACATGCAGAAAAGGCTTTTCTCCTGCCTCTACATTATTTACAGCGGGATAAAATCAATAGAGAAAAAATGAATAATGATGATAATAATAATGACAGAAACAATAACAGTAAGAACATAAACTAATGACAATAACAAATTTCACCTTTACTACCACTTCAAGTACATGTAAAAGTAAAAGTGATCAATAACAAACACAAATATAATTATAATTATGATTATAGTAAAGGTTTTAATATTTTCTGTGGTGGCAATAATAATAATGATGATAAAAATAATAATAGTAAAAAGAAGAAGAGGAAGAGGAAGAAGAAGAAGAAGAAGACGAATAAGAAGAAGAAGAAGAAGAAGAAGAATGATAATAATGATAACAACAACAATAAAAATGATAATAATAATGCAAATAATAATGCTGATAATAATGTTGATCGTAGCGACAATGGAAAAAATGATCATGAATGATGGTATAATAAATTATTTATCCATCAATTCCACCAAAAACAGTATCTTCGAAGAAAAAACATTTATGGCCCCTGGAAGTAAATTCCAGCAGGGTCAACGTACACTACATGCAGTTTTGCCCTCTAGATTATACATTCATCTCCAAAACAAGCTCCGTGAGTGTTATCGGATCTGAATTGTTATATATCTATTTTTATCAGGGGCGACGAATGTTTTTTTCCCCTCTCATTAAAATCCTACTTAAAATTGTTTTGTTTTTCCTCTATCAATAATTGGAATTGCAAAAGGGTAAGGGCGAGCACACCCCTACGCGTCCTCATGCTGTGTGTATACGGCGGACTCTCAACTTTTATGATTGTCTAGCTTTGCTTACTATGTTTTTTCAGCGTGAATCATTAATCCACATTCGTCTTTTATCTCCCATTGTCATCAAATTGACATAATTTGTCATACCCAAAGTCATTTAAGAAAAAAGATTCGTAGGGGCAAAGGGATGAAAACGGCTAGATTATACTGTTTGAGCGTGGGTGCTACGTGCTAGCTTTGTATTTACACAAGCTTCGTATTTACACAAACTTTCTTTTGAAAACTATGCAATTCTATGTATGATTGAAATACTATATATTAAGAAAATAAACATAGTGGTGGCTATGTTCATGCTAATCTGAACTACAATGGATACTAAGCCCGACTCGGGCTAGGGTCTTTAACTGAAGAAATGCGTGTTATAATGAAATCAACTGTGCCTATAAACGGGAGGTAAAAGGGGATATTTACGGTCAATGGAGCACCGAAGCAATGACGTCACAAAAAAAAAAAAAAAAAATCTTCTCGATGGAGCATGATGAAAAACATCCACAGCCCAAATTTTATGGGAATCGGCTCATGGGGACCCGATATGACGCCACATGAATAGCTACCTAGCCCCATTAAAATCAGTGTATATTGGCCTGGTTCAAACAGCTATGAACCAGGCCAATTTACACTGATTTCATTGGGGATAATTAGGCATTCATGTGGCCATACCTTGGGCCACTGTGAACCGATTCGAATTAGGTGTGTGGAGGTTTTTCATCATGCTCTGCCGGAATATACTCATAAAAATGCTCAAATACAAAAAAAAAAATAAAAATAAAAATGATGACGTCACACCTCGGTACTCTATATCACTTGCAGTTTATAATCAGACACAACATTTTAAAGAAGAGAACGGATGGAATACTCTGAAAACGGGTTATAACGCAGAGAGGGAATATCCTATCCCATTGTAAAAAAGTGTTTATAAAAGCATGGAAAGAACTTTTAGAACAGTAGACAGGCAGCCTACATATTCACTCTACCTTAAAATCTGGTCTAGTATAAGGCTCTACAGAGTTAGTTATATAGTAGAAAGCCTCTCTATATTATATGAGTTGCAGGTTGTTATACGTTGTGGTGTAGATCGACCTACATGGCATTTCTGTCTTTGACTGTGTAACTATTACTACACATCGCCATTGCTTCTCTGTTTTGGACACCGCCGAAAATCCGTTTCAAGGAGTGGGGAGGGGGTGATCGAAATCATTTTCCGAAACACACACACACACACACGCGCGCGCACACCCACACACACAGACAAGAGCGTGCGCCCACCCGTCCGCAAACTCACCCTCACATAATCTCTCAGCTTATAATCTGCCAGGTTTTTGGTAGCATTTCAAATAAAAAAAATGTACTACTATACCCGTAGTTTATGAGCTAGATTTATCAAAAAGTCTCAGCTACTGATCTTCTTTGAAAAGTGGGGGTGACATTTGTACGCGCCCCTCCCCAATGAAAAGCGAGGGGCATATATTCCCATCTCCCCCCAAACGATTTAAGCCAATAATATTATTGTTTAAGTGAATTTCAAAAAAAATTTATTTTTGGCTCGCTCGCTCCGCTCGCTCGTCAAAATCTTAGGATTTCCATCAAGAATGCGATTAAAATCGAGAAAAGTGGTTATTTTTGAGCATCGCTCTTTAGTCATATTTTGGGATTTTTATTCGAAATGCGATTCAAAAGCAAAAAAGTGATTATTTTCGGCTCGCTCGCTTCGCTCCCTCGCAAAATAGATATCAAAATGTGTGTGACAGGGAAAAAAAATTGTTTAAAAAGTTTTAATCCCCCACTCCTCAAATTGGATTTACGCCGATGAGCACTACCGTCCTCCTAAAAATGCAGTCCTAGCTACGCCACAAATTCTAGACATAGGCTAGTTACCGGGAAATTTTTAGGCTCTGCCCCCCCCCCCCCCTCGATAACAGGTACCTGTTACGCCCCTGAGGGGCAGGGAACCATTTTGAAAGGGTGATGTCTGTTCAATGATATGCAGGTGTGAAGCCCCCACCAAATCTGCGTCATCCAACATGTCATGTGTAATACGTTAAGTTACAACCAAGTTACTTGTCATTTCGTTTATACTATTAATGCATGTTTTCTACTTCTTTCCTTCTATATTACATTCCACTGTCCTCTTTCTTTACACTTCTCTCCCCATCCCTTTCTCTCCCTCCCCCCTTCTCCCTCTCTCTCTCTCTCTCTCTTTCTCTCTCTCTCTCTCTCTCTCTCCATTTCTTCCTCTAATTTTCTTTTCTCCCCCCCCCCCATCGGTCTATACTTATCATGCAGAAAATATCACTCTGACGCTGGCAGTCACCCTCATGAAACGGATAGAGTGGCGATTGAAAGACAATTTTTATGAAGGTAATGATTTTATTTCGCAGGTTTTCGAGTTACTGCTAAAAAAACAGATAAGCTTCTAACCAATTTAGATATGCATGTAAATTGTACGATATTAATTCCTCACCCCCACAAAGATGGCGCTCTTCATGAACAAAGCTAAACCTTCAATGACTTTTTACTGGTAAATTCATCATTAAATGAAATAATAAGAACAAAACTGGCTGCACGTAATATGTACACTGAGAAAGAAAGGAAGAGGGGAAGAGAGGGAGGGAGGGAGAGAGAGATAGAGAGAGCACGATATGAATGTAAGCATGCTGCAACTAGAGTGGTCATGAGAGATACAGAGAAGGCAGGATAATACGATGGGGAAACAGATCGGGGAAGAGGGTAAGAGGTAAATATTCATTGATTTTGTATTCTAATATCCTCTTAAATGAATTAAGAGAGGGAGCAAGTTGGATATTATTATGGAGAGAGTTCAAAAATTTGGGGCTGGTAAAAAAAAATAAAAGTGTTCTGAGCGAAACGGGTTCTGAACATGGGTAGATGGAAGTCATCACAGTGTCTAGTAGAGTACTTATGAGAAAGTTTATTTTGTGGGACCATGTCATGAAAGACGGAGGTAAGCATATCATTATATAATGATACAAAAACTGACCAAATTGGAAGAGATAGATATCTTTCATTTTCAGTATTTGTTTTCGAAGAAATTAGGATCAGTATGGGAACGCGCGTCAGAGAAGAAAATAATTCGAAGGTCTTACTTTTGCAATAGTAACATTTTGTTAAGTAAGGATTGATGCGTATTACCCCAAACCAGAAGTCCGTAATGAAGATCTGGTAAAACTAGGGAGGAATAGAATGTGAGTAAGGAAACCGAAGGGTGGTATGTTTTTAACCTATTTATGACACCTACGAGAAATGGTTTTACAGATGTTATCGATATGTTACTTCCCATGAAAGTTTGTTATCTACTGTAACGCCTAAAACATTAATATACGAAACACTTTCTAACCAAAAGTCTTCAAATTCAGTACTGGCTGGCAATGAATCTATGTTGTTACCAAACAGCAAGTATTTGGTTTTTTGAAGATTTAGTGAAAGTTTGTTAGCTCTAATCCATTGTAGTATTTTAGATAATTCTAATTTAATCGTTTGGACAAGAGTATATGGATTACTATGAGAAAAAGAAATACAAATTCGTGTCGTCAGCCGAAAATATGAAGGATTAAATCATGAGATGATCTGCATAAGTCGTTTATCATAAAAGGGAGGGGGGCCCCAACAGCTTCCTTGGTACACTACAGTCAATATTGCACAAATCAGATGAATGGTCGTTTAGAGAGACAAATTGTTTTCTATAAGAAAGGAAGTTCCTGAACCACTCCAAGGCCTTTCCACGTACACCGTAGTGAGAAAGTTTGTAAAGTAATATATCGTGGTTTATTGTGTCAAAGGCCTTGGAGAAGTCCAAGAATATACCAACCATCATGCCATGTGAAAGGATTTATCAGTAGCGTGAGCTACTTTCTCTACAAAAAATAAAAAAGCATGGATGGTACTGTGTTATTCTCTAATGCCAAATTGGAAGTTAGGGGAAATATTATGATCTTTTAGGAAGATAGCTGTTCGAATATGATTTTTCCAAAATGTTGGAAACACATGGTAATCATTCGACTAATAATCATCCCCGTCATCTTCAGCATCATCATCATCATCATTTACATCCCCCTCCTTCTCCTCCTCCTCCTCCTCCTCCTCCTCCTCCTCCTCATCATCATCATCATCATCATTATCATTCATCATTTCATCTTTTCACTTTCTGGTGTTGAATTATTGGGGGATGACAAAACAGGTCACCCCTCTGTCCAAAAACGTAGTCGTTTCAAGCGCGTAATGTAAAACGTGCCTGAACTCTTGAAGGAGTTTGTCCAGGGAGTTGGTCTAGCGGTAACGTCCGCAGTCAGTCTTTTGTCTTCGCCTGCAAAGTGAATTTAAACGGACTCAGGTTCGAGTATGAGTCATATCTTTGGATGGTCACGTTAAAGGTCAGTCCCAGACGTAGATAATCATTTTGATTGATACACGTCTGGTAAAACCCAATGCAGGTGCAGAATACATAGTTTCTCCACTCTACGGATTTACTCTGCACATGTTTCTCTTTTTATTCCTAGCAGATTGGAACTGCTTTGCTTTCAGCTCATCTACCACTCTCCATCTCCTGTTTTACCTGTTAACGTCTGGAACCGGGTGGTCCATGTATAAAACCTTTGAGATTTAGAGAATTCAGCAGTAAATGAGTTAATGATGTTTCTCCCCTTGCCCTCCGCCCCAACTCTCTTCATTTTATCTCTTTCTCACTCTCTCTCTCTCTCTCTCACTCTCGATTTTTTTATCCCCTGCTCTTCCACAATTATGTTGACATAAAGAGAGGAATCCAAACCTTAGCATTTCCATTCCATCGACGACAATAGTGGTAAGAATAAACAAAAAAAAGAACCAAGCAAACAAAAACAAAGACAATAGAGCCTGGCGGTATTACGGGCTAAGGAAACTAGCAAAAGATCACCATTAACGTTTATTTCTATCTCTGGTATCTTGGGTGGCTTTTTTTTTCATTTATGTTGTTGTAGTTTTCTATATTTTCTTTATTATTTCTAAATTCATATAGATTTTCACTGGCGATAAAAAAAGCATACACGATTACAGGCATAAAACGCAACAGCAGAGAATATAACTATGAGACAAGTTATCAATTTAATACAAAGATGCATAAAAAAAAAAGACATGAAAGGGGTTGAATTAAAAGATTAACGACGGTTGTTATATCTTAGCAATTCAACAAAAATAAACAAGCTGATTTTAAAAACAAAGCCGTAGATGTGGTGGCCAAGTGGAGAAAAGGGATGCGAGAGAAAGAAAAAAAAGGAAAGGACACAGTGAAGTGAACAGGCGGAGAGTTGAAGATTAAAAAATGAAAAGGAACTGGAAAGAATACACTCCAAATGTATTTGACTTAAATGAGGGAAACTCGAAAATTCGATTAAAATCTTAATCTCATAGATTAAGTTACTATTTTGAAGGAAATTGTGGTGGGGTACAACCCTTGTTTTGGGCTTCATAGGGTAAAGCCCTATGCAATATAACAACTTCTGAGTTAGTGCAAGTGAAGAGTTTGAATACAAAAAATCGATGTATCAATTTTTTGCAGATTGAGATATTTGCAATTAGATAGAAAAATAAAGGAAAAAATAACAAAACAATTTATGCTACTTTTGACCATAATTTCCAAAAAAAATGAAATGAGCAGTGTATCATTTGAAAGGTATTATTTTGTGCTATATGATAGTGACCTTACTTCAAAATTTTCAAAATATGGCGTTTATCGGTTTCTGCATATAAACTCTTCAAATCTTACTTTGGGCATATATAAAAATCATCTTTAAAAGGCGTTGAGTATAATGAATGACAGCGTTGGCAAGAAGTATCTACATAATGATAAAAGTTGCAGCTTATGATGACAAGAGTATGTCAACAGAGCCAATCTAGATTTATACAAAGAAAAAAAATCATGAGCTTTAACTGTCGATAAAAAAGGGGGCTCTATGTCAGCATAGTAAGTATCAATGGAAATTCCCACGGCTCCCCTTTGAAGTTTTTAAGGTCTTGTTAAATTTTTCAGAGAAGTCAATGCCCAAACTATTATACAATATGACAGATGTAGATAAATCTATGTATGTTGATTAATTTGGGCTTCGGCAAGAAATCAAGAGCGTTATTACACGAATATTCATAGATACTTTTGAACATACTGAGTCAATCTTTTGATTCCATGTTAATTGCTCATCAATAATCGTAAACACTAAAAAAATTACTGCCGTATTACAGCAACTGCGTTATTATTCAAATAAACCTTTGCTTCTCCGACATTGAATACTGATTATTTCAAAACAGGGTGATCCCGAACACATCAATATCTCACATGATGATTTACGAAACAGAAATGTAAGAATCAGCCTGTTTTGAAATAATCAGTGTTAAACTTTGTGTAATTCAATTTCATAAAATCTATTAAGATGGTTATAATTCTCATTCGACAGAATAATTGTAGCAGGGAGATGGGAGTTTGCAAACTCCCATCTCCCTGATTGTAGTGTTGTCAGCAAAGAGAATTAAAGTCTAATCTTTTGAGACATGTCGAATATGATCTATATATAACAAAAGAAGCAGTGAGCTAAGTATCTCAGTACCTTAAGTTTTGTTCAATGATCATGATTTCGCGTGCAAGATCAAGAAAGCCTGCTTTGACGAGTTCATCACTGAAATCAGCGTGTTTTTTCGTTGTCCTCCACTTCCATTCATCACCCCATTCATCACTATGATAAGACGTGGTCCATTTCTGCACCCAGTCACAGATCTTCTTGCAGGTTACTTCGGTAGAGCTCATCCAGCCCTCCTCAAGCTTTAGATTTTCTCCAAGGATCTCTAGTTTTTCTTGTTTCATTCCACAGACCATATTAAAGATGAATTGCATACTTGTTTCTCCGGAGTTACAGTATTTTCCTGTGGATGTCCGTGCAAAAGGGATAATAAATGCGTGTTATTTTCTGTCATTGACGTTATCTTGGGTGTAGCTTATTTAAAACTTTTTAATATTTTTTGTGATAACTTGTGCACGAGGTTACTTAGTCATGTTAGTGCATGGTTTAAACTGACATCTCTGCATCCAAGCAATAAAGTATTGAAATAATTGCATCATAATAAAGGTACGTTTTGCACAAAGCACAAAATACACCTATTCATCTAGTCAGGTCTTAAATCTTTAGAAAATGAAAATCGAATTATCCCCCAGATACGTTTTTGCCTCGTTTAAAGACATTGGGTAACATTGTCATGATTTTTAAAAATCGTGTTTTGTTACTTGAAAATGGGATAAACATAAGGATTATAGTGTAAAAATATCAGTCTGAAAATCTCAAAGTATAATATCCACAGGAAGTATTTTTAAATATCAAAAATGTGAACCAATGTTTGAAAAATATACGAGGATCGGTTGCACAGAAGAGACATAAGGAGTGCGCATGCGCGTATGACTCACCTTACCGTACTGTGTGCATTGGCGTATCACGCGGCGGGAGGCACATAACGGCATTTTCAAATTCAAGCAAAGTGGTTTCGTAGTGATTGTCTCGTGAGACGAAGGATAATAAAATCGCCGTTTCATCTAACTTACACTTTTTCATTCCAAATTATGGTTGGTTTCAAGGTTTTTGAGTACAAATACAAGTACTCATACACATGTTTCATCTTAGTTTGAGATTTTTTGAAATCAGCTACTCGCAGAGTTAGCCAATGCCTTTAAGTACTAGTCTAAAGATCTGCTCAAAACCATTTGGCAGTGGGTCAAACTAGTAATAAAACAAAACAATGATGGAAGGCTTGATACACAAAAGATTAAAAAAAAAACGAGACATTTGAATTCGTCACCGGGGACGAATTAGGTGGTCAGTCAAAGTTTTGATTGAAAATCAATGTCAACCTCACTACAGAGAATTTTATCAGCTAGAACATATTCGAAGCTCCGCGAAAAAGAGGAGAAATAACGGATTCAAAAAAGACTGGAATGTAGAATCAAGATTTGAGAAAGTTCCGTCCCTTAGAGAATACACGTAAAAAGGGACAATATTTGATGCATCCATTTATGGCAAAATTGGACCATGATAGCGTTGTTAAATTTTTTTTTTAAAGGTAAATGGGTTGTAGGGAATTGTCTCAGCTACAATATATCGAAATTCTGAGAAAATCGACCAACCATAAGCAAAATATTGTCAATTGAATACAGGAAATATGATGTCATAAATTTAAAATCGATTTTTTTTTTTTACTTGAGATGAGAATATTATGACTTTCTAACCATGAAAGGGCCATTTTTCTTCATGAATTCAAATCTAATAGTCAAAAGCTTTCAGAATATGTTAAAAAAAAAAAACATTGTAGTATCTGCACCCTTTCTAACGAGCTACATGGCGGGATATGAAAAGACTCGTTTTGCGCGTTTTTACATTAATGTCAACATAGACGCACGCACAGATTTATTAAACTTTGGCACGCGCATACGACCTTGTCAGCACCTATGGTCAGCCCTTGAAATTG
Source organism: Echinometra lucunter (assembly GCA_029962745.1). Classification (NCBI taxonomy): domain Eukaryota; kingdom Metazoa; phylum Echinodermata; class Echinoidea; order Camarodonta; family Echinometridae; genus Echinometra; species Echinometra lucunter. The sequence continues at coordinate 17,053 of JAPZVO010000502.1, read as the reverse complement.
ATTCTAAATTAATGGAAATTGTCCAGAAAAGTATCAGAAATGCAAATCCAGAGAAAAATTACGTTTTCTATGGGCTGCGCGCCAATTGAAGAAATGCTTAAAATTGCCTGAAACGTGTGCAAAATGAGTTTGAGCCGATGCTGAGCATTTGGATTTTTTATGCGTGCACTGACGAGCGGACGTACGCGTATGCGCGCGTCTAATTAGTTGAAATTTTTGGACTGAATTGAACTTTAATCATCTCAAATATGGATGAGAAGTGATGTTTCGTTGTGAAGATATTATTACAAGATTTTCAAACAATGGTGCCTAGATGACGTCACGACGACCGGATGACGCTGAAAACCTTGCTGGAACTTGTTCTAAATAGGCCTGATAAGTGACGAAATTTGACAAAAATTGATCCAGTCGATTTTTAGTTATCTCTGCACAAAAAAATTGGAAGAATAATAAAGAAAATTCTGACGAAAGTAAGAAGTGATCTGTCAAAGACGACAGACCACCTAAAAATCGATAATTACCACCCCCCCCCCCCCCCCCCCCACCACCACCACCACAGCAACAAAATTACGATGAAAAAAAACCCGAAACGAACCTTTGATTACATCATCACACAGCTGAGATCTGTTAACTTCCCGGAGACCTTTAACCAGTGCTATTCGGTAGTTGTATGGCTCAAGTCGTGGCTTCTCCTTCCAGATTCTAAAGAGATCAATTGCTTCAAGTTGATTAGGAGAAACTCCGCTCCCAACTATGTCTTCATCGGTTACTCCAAGGACTTTCTGTAGTTTAGTCTCATATCTGCAGCATTTAACAGACTGCATATCAATCTTCACGTCGTTGTTGCTGTTGATGGCAGATTCTTCTGTTGCTACCGCGTTCTTGTCCCCTCCTTTCTCGTCGTCTTCATCACTCATCGCTTTTGAGATGGCACAAAGTTCCCCGTAGCTCATGTCATAAGCTATGTTTAATAAGTTTGGGAGAAAAGGGTAACATTTCTTATCATACGTTTGAAAGCCATATGAACAAATTCAAAAACAGTCTGAAATGGATCCCATGTATATTTACATTGTGTTACACTAAGAATAACCCAGGGGCGGTGGAGCGTCTTTCAAAGTGGGGAGGGGGGGGGGGCCACCAGCGAAAAGGGGCACTTACAAAAGCTGAACACAAGAAGGAAAGCATACCCTTACATTCCATTTAACATACTTTTAAGGGGAGTTTCGACATAATATTTTATCTTTACATGATAATAACTACGTTCCAATTGTATACTGCTCTGCTTGTTCATTTGCGAGTTGGCGAAGCGAGCGAGCAAAAATGCTAAGTTTTTTTTTTTTTTTTTTTTTGCTGAATTACATGGTATTTGCAGTATATTTAGAGTGGCCTACAATAATTAAAGCTACGCAAATTGATTTTATGGGTGTTTTATAATTATCATTTGTATTTTGTTCCATTTACTACTCTTTTATAGTTATCCTTATAGTGACCAAGCTATAATGTTTTCAATGCATTTGTGAGGTCTCATAGCGACCGCTTATATTTTATTGAAGAATATTTGAATGGGATTTTAAGCACAATACCATCAGGAATAGGAGAACAGCTACGACTTTATGGTCGCAAACCACTTGAATTGCCTTGCGTGAGATATCATAATTGCGAACTTGCGTAGCGAGCGAGCTTTGGATAGAAAAGTAGACAAAGAAACCATCATTGCTTCAATTTATGGGCACCGTTCTTTCTAATTAAAGTTGTGGGAGGCGCTGCCCTTCTTGTCCACTGCTCCACTGCCTCGCATCGTAAAGCCTCTCTGATTCTTTGGGGCTATTGGCAAATGGCTCTTTCGAGGACTTTTAGTAGCTTATGGGTAGTAGCAAGTATATGAATTGTATGAGATCACATTAATCTATGTTATGAAAAAAACGAAATGAAATAGAAAATGTCAATAGTAAATTTGTACTATTTTGGAATAAAAATGAGCACTTATTAAAATAAAACAGGACTCTCATCAGATACGAAAGGAGAACATCAGATTCAAAGGGGGTCATTAAATCGTGAGAAGAGATGGCATTTACTAGAAAGGAAATGGGTACTTATCGGATGTGAAAAGGCGGCACTCTGAAGAAGAGGAATGGCACTATGAAAAAGGAAAAGAGGTGGTCAAAGGGCATTCACATTTTAAAAAGGACATTCATTTAAAGTTTAAAAGGTGCACTTCTCAGAAGGAAACAGAGCGCTATCAAAACGAGAAAGGGCACTTATCAGGCATAAAAAGGGCGCACTTCTAGGTTTTAAGAAGGGTAAGTTATCTGAAACGAAAAGAGGCTCTTATTACAAAGCGAAAGGGTACTTATTAACAAAGAAAATTGGCCCTTCTATTAGATGATAGGGGGCACTGGAAAGGGTTCGAAAGGGTGTATCACGAGTTGAGTTGGGAAATTGTCATTTATTTCATATCTTACATTTTAGTTCCCCTTATTTTCAAAGAGAAAAAGAATTCAAATGTTTCCTTTTCCTTAAACCTGATCAGCGATCAGGCCGAATTGTTTACATGTGTAGAAAAATAGTTTTGTTACTATCAGCGTCGTTTTCCTTTCAGAGCGTTAGTCGCTATGAAGAATATGCAAGTTAATTTGGATCAAACGTAGTTTGTATTAACGTTGTGTACAAAATGTATAGGCGACGTACGCGTTAGTGCCACGCCAAGGTGATACGTCGGGCAAGGCGTAAGGTTGTGGTGTACAAGGTAGCAGGCATCATGTTTTCAACATTCGTGAAGACATACCGTTCTGTTTCCTGCCAGTCGTCATTTTATTTGTTTTCTGATTTGTTAAAATCACCACATTATTTTTATTTATTTTGTGTCAAGACTACACTATTTATAGACCAGGTTGTGAGGAAAGTAGAGGAGCCGTAATTTTAATGTTTTTTAAAAGTCACAGCGGTGTCAAGCATTAATTGATCTCTTTTTAATTTTGGCAAAGTAAATAGTTATTGATTGTAGGTTGTAGTGAATCATTTGGAAAAAAGGATGATTCTGCAAAGAGATACAAATATTTTCATTATGATGTTCATTGTGTGCAATTTGATAATTCTTATAAATGCTTTAAGGAGCATGTGAAAATGTGACTTAAATTTTGATATATATATATACGAAGATTTGTCCCTTGTATCAAAATCTCGCACTAATGATTCAGCTATAGGGTGATAAATGTAACCCACACGGACAGAAGACAATTTGTCATGCATGAATGTGAATGTGGATGTTTGTTTGGTAAATATTTCTTAACATTTTAAGAACATTGTTCTCGGAAGACATTCGGATTGTTGTTTTTTTTTCATCTAGAGTTTTATTGTCGGGACTGGAGTCAGCTACCAAGTCGGGAACGCCAAGGCTGCCATCCATTGCCGTCGGGGCATCACCAAGGTCATCTTAAGGTCATTGTTCAAGGACGACGCAACACAGACGTCACACAGACTTTGTCGCAGCAATTTCGACGACGCCATCATCGTCAAGTATTATCCGCGTTTTTATTTCGGGGCCCAAACCAACGAGAACTTTCACTCGGGTTTCGTTTTATGTGTGTGTGTCTGTGATTAGGGTGAGTGATTCAATTAGTCCGTGAAAACTCAAAACTCTTATCCAAAAGATTACTCAAATTTAACTGTATTCTCAGTACTTATAGATAATCGATTAGGTTTATACAATTTTATACAATTATCCAAGGTTTATGCAATTTTCCCTAACTTTCAGTTTTTCAAGAGAAAGATTGCAATTTGTTGTACCCACTGTTGTAATCTGATATCGGCTTTAAGCCAATTGTTTTATTGATCAAAACCAAAATTGCATATTGATTAAATACTTCTACAACTTTATATTCAAAGTGTCAAAGTTTGTTGTATCCTTATACAAGTTCACCCCTCCTTTTATATTTTTCGAGACAGGGGGCATTTTTCTTGTGTAAAAAGGGTTATTTTCGGGGTGCGTCGAAAGGTGGGGGCACTGTGCTCCCCTACCCCCCCCCCCCCCCCCCCCCCGAGCACCACCTCTCGAATAACCGATGGATTACATTTACAGGTAAGTTGGAAAAGTAATCAGGACATGGAGAGTTTTATTCCCAAGTACATTTTTGACAACGCTAGCATCACGTTAGGTAATTAAACGTATTCTGTGGCTCGATGCTTACTTTTCGAAAGGCTATGGTAGAATGTAAGCTATCAAAGGGCATATCCTTAGAAAAGGTGTATTTATTTGTTGCAAATTAACCACACACTGGCTTACCCAAAAGGCCTCGATGAAATAGTTGTTGGAAACCTCTCTTCTCCAAAACCTCGAAGAGTTCGCTTCTATCCTTTTTACTCCCTATGACTGGTGTTTTTCCATAAGTCTGAAAAAACTCTATCACAAGCGAGATGGTGCCCTTACGGAAATGTTCAGGAAGAAATGGTTTTCTACTGAAAGCTAGTGTGGTTAGGTTATATCCAAAAATCTCCGCAAAAGGAATGGTATCTTGCATGATAAGATGAAAAGCTAGATCAACGAGCTCAACAAGTTGGACGATATCACTCCTCAAACGGGGAAGGAGACCTGTGAAAGGGAAAAAGAAAACGTTCTATGTACCATAGACAATGATAAATGTATGAAAAAGAAAATATTTATATATTAACATTTTTAAGGGTAGATTTAGGTTTTTTCAAAAGTAGAAGAACACATTTTTCATCAAGTATTATAATCGGAGAACATAATATGATTATTGCAGTGTAACTGGCAATATTTGTTTTATTTTTTTTTTTATTATCTTGGCCCTTTGGTACAATAGGAATATTATCTTACATTTCTTATAGAAAAGTTCGATATGTTTGGTAAAAGCAGAGTGGTATCAACGATTCTTTTTCCCTGGTTTTTTAATGACTCTAATCAAAATATGAGATATAGCAGCCCGATATGTCAGTTAGTAGAGATGGGATATAGCATGTAATTGTCCAGGACCGAAGTGGTATTCTTTTGATGAGGTTAATATATTCACTGTAAGATCCATTTGCATGGCCTAAGCTGCTTTGGATTTTGATTTGATTAGATCCTTTTTTCTCAAATGCTGTAAATATGTCACAGATATTGATTAGCTAATGTTTGGACATAACCATCCATACTCGACTGTTGTAAAATCTGTCTCTTTTAGTTTCCTAGGTAATTTAGCACGTGTTTTTTTTTCTTCACTGGGGTGGACAGCGTTTCCTTTGAAGTCATTTACCTGCAATATTACCATCTTTCAGAGCGGCTGATAACTGTTGGTACTTTTCGGACAAGGGCTTTCCATCTACCTTGTCTCTCCATCGCGACAGAGCTTCCACTCGTTTTTCTTCACTATTAGCATCGTGCTCGGGACAGTCGATATACAATTTTCGGCAGATTTGGGGCATCATTGACGGCTCTATAACAGAGGCAAATTCTTTGATCTCATCGTTACTTGGCCACTTTGAGTTTGGAGCTTAAGAAAGAAAAAAAAAAGATGAAAAGGATATCTGTTGTAGCTAGATTTGCCCACATTTTAACCAGCTTTTGCTACAAGAGGTACATGGGATAATAAGGGTACCTACTAATCAAAGAATTTTGGCAGAACTGTTTGCCTCATGACCAAAAATTAAGGAGCCCTTAGAAATTAAATCCTAACTCGCCCAACCGCGTCTATCAGGACTGAATTATGAAACAAAGGAAAGTTATACTGCACATATTTTGCATGTCCAAATCGAAATCAGGAAATTTCTTCGTTAGAAATAGAGCACAAAATCCTAAATAAAGCTACTAATGTAGTAATGAATTCAAAAGTATCAGAATGGCCAAATATGGTGATGCCTTTAAGAATAGGAAGTTAGTTCTTTATCTTGCATTCCTTGCAAGAAATCAGGTATATTAAAAGTGCCTGTGAAGTGTACCTTTCGTGCTATCGCTTTGTCCTTCGTTCTTTCCAGCTGCAAAAGTCTTAAGCAAGTTTCTCTTCCCATAATTACTATCACTCCTCTCTTCTAGTATTTCAAACACCATCTCATAAGGATCAAAGAGTGAGTCCCGGTTCTCATCAGCGATTGTTTCCGGATCTCGTTTTCCCTTTAGTCCAAGAGAAGGGTCGTCAAGAAATTTGTTTATGTGGCTGTGATATAGGCTACCAATGAACTCTGATATCTCCTGCTGAGTAAGACATTCCTTGTCCTTTCTGCTCACTACACAGTTTTAAAAAATGTAAAAGGCTAGTTTTTGATATGATATTGATATGAGCACACTAGATAACCACAGAAGAATTCTATTGTCGATATCTCGAAACTAATACCGTAGGATCAACATGACTTATCCAAAAGGCTCTGTAAAGCTATTTCAGCACATTCTGTGCAATGGATTTATATAAGCAGCGCCGAAGGAAAAAAACGCGAACAATAATTTGAATTGCAAAAGTTGTTTTTAAAGCACAAAATTGGTGAACGTAGGGAATTGTCGTTTTGCGCTTTCATTACAAAAGGCGAATATCGACATAAATTTCTAAATTTGAAAGGGGCATGGTAATGATCTTGATGATCAGGGAGGCGATTTAACTTTAATGTAGCGACTGGGTATAAGGAAAAGAGATATATCTAGAAAAAAAAAAACAGAACAACAACTTTCAAACCGACTCTACAGCCATAACGTGTGCCATTCGGGATGATATCGATAGGGTTCGGTTTGCTGTCTGTTTTATGTTGGTCTGATATCGAGGTTGTCGATCTTTAACCCGGGGGCTACTCAGATAATTGGTGTACATATGTGCGTCCTAGAAAACGCGTAAAAAAGGGGGTCCTTTTTCATGCGGAACGCATAGCGCGCGTGTTCATGATCTATCGTGTTTAGGGAGTAATATGTTAAACAAACCTGTTTAAGGAATTATTTCAATAGCAGTTTCATGAGAAACCGCGCAAAATCCTCCTTAAGGGGTGTTTTCACATCGAAGTATCATACCTGTTTGGGGGTATTTTTAAAAAAACCATGGGCACGTAGGTGTACACCAAATATATCTGAGTAGTTTGGTGTAGGCCTACGGAAACTGTCGAGTTGATAACTTAAAAAAATATATTTTCGGAGACCTGTTGGGGACAAGTCAGCGACAGTTGCAGGAGAGCGGGAAGCATTCAGAATGGGTTTGGTCTTGGGTCGGCCTTAAAAGTCGGGATGTGGTATGTTTTGTTTCCGCCCGCCCTATACACAAAACCGAACAGAGCAAAACCCAAGCCGAACGTAGCCTGTATTAACGCCCATACCACACTGTTTCAAATCTGTAGTAACGAGAGTTTTCTTTTTCTATGTTGTATAAGTAGGAAGAGTATTATGGCGGGAGTCTAGTGTGCACGTATTAAACCTTATATGATTATGTTTAATACAGCAATGTATCATGTCTGTATGCGTTTTCCCCTTTTGTTTGATCTTTTTAAGAAATCTTATGTAAAGTTTGTTATTGTTACATTGATGCTAATCCAAAATTGTGAATCTTATTTCGTTAAATTTTGATTTGATTTCACCTTTGAAATCTGAATAACGGCAATAAATCGAAAAAAAAAAAAGAATTTTAGCGCACATCATCAAGAATGATAGCAAATTATAACTGATTTAAATCTAGATTTGTTAACAGTTATGATGGCCATGTACCGTAGCTTTTCGTACAGCTTTTAAATTTGCAGTGAATATATTATCATAAAATTCATGTAGATGTTTGGTTTATCTCATGGGGATATCTCTCTCTCTCTTTCTCTCTCTCTATCTCTCTTTCTCTCTCTCTCTTTCTCTCTCTTCTCTCTCTTTCTTCCTCTCTTCTTTTCTTTCTTTCTTTCTTTCTCTCTCTCTCTCTCTCCCTTGACTATGAACTTACGTTCGAAGAAATCGTTTGGGAGATTTAGGCTCTCCAATGTCAAACTTAAAATGACAAGGGGATTGTCGTTGACTTCATGAGTCCACAACAGCAACGAGTCTTTTGCCTGCCCAATCACCTGACGAAGTCCTTTCTCTGCGTCGTCCCCAAAGATAGGTGAGGCGTCTATTTCCAAGGCACTCAGGAATCTCTTGATATCGTCTGGTACTCTTATTTGCCACAAAATATGTGCTATGTCTGACTCTGTAATTTCAGTAGCCGAAAGCTGGACTAAATAGTTTAAGCAGGAGGAAGAAGTCAGTTAACAAAAATGTTATAATCTTGTAAGAACATTCAAATCATCACAATATTTTAGACTGCATACCTGTAATTCAGGGAACTATTGCCAGCACTGAAACTGTCTGGAAGTCATTCCCAACGTTTATTTTTTTGCTAAAACGGGGGCCTTAGAGTCATCCACATTATAACGAATTGACTCATTCTTGGTACAATGTACATATTCACGTTAGCGTGAAGAGGTCCTCATACCTGGGGTGTGTGTGTGTGGGGGGGGGGGATTGTTCCCTCGATAATGCATATTTATATTTACACGTATATACATCCAATTCAGAAAGGTGGGGGGTATGCATCCCCCTTATCCCCCCCCCCCCCATGCATTCTACGCTCCTGAACATCAATGGAAACGAAGTTAACCAGAGATTTATTTGACTAATTAAAAAGGCGCATAAAGATATTTACTAGTTTATGATGCGCTGTATCCATGGTTCATCTTTATTAAGATACTTCATATAGGATTATTCATATAACATGATACCTCTCCAATTCTTCCTCAGCTGAGATAACCCGACTTCATCACAAGCGTAGTAGAGGGCTTTCCTCTGATCAATATGATCTGCAATCTGTTGTTTCCATCTGCAGAGCCTGAGGTACGCTGATGATTCTTCGCAATCCGTGACTTCCTTATTCAGTACACTTATGATCTTATCAAGTGTAGTGCTCACATTACTTCCATGGGCTTCCTCGACAGTCTTCACCAATGTCCATAACTCAAAATATGAAATACAGCCTTCAATAAAATAGAATATGATCATTAACATTGTATAATTACTGCACGCTATGGCGTTTATGGACAGTAAGAACATGGAATGTGCTTCCACCCGACATCATTAATGCCCCCTAATTAGAAGCCTTCCGCCACCGTCTGCATGGTCTGGCGGTGAGGCTGGCGGCGTAGGAGAAACCATAAGGTATTTTTGCTTACACCTGGAACCAAAAATACACTTCAGTCCATTCAAATGAAAGACATACAAGGCATTTAGAGTGAAATTAATAATACGAAGATGATGTGGGACTGTACTTGTCATTTGTGAATTCCGTACCGTCGCACCGAAATACACACAAAAGCGACTGGACGGAAAAACGTTACCATATCACTGCTTTTCTGGAAATGGAAGGAAATAGATTTCGATGGTATAAAAGTCACAGTACACTATTTCATTGATAATTTATAAAAGCTCAGTGGATAATTTCCAGTTAAACATACAAAAATATATATTCAAATGGTGTCAAAACAGTCAAAATTATCATTTTGCACCAAAAAGTTAAAATTTTAACCTAGTTATAATAGACTTCTACCAGAATTGAACTTAAGCCAAAATCATTATTCCAAAGATTATTTCCACTACCAAGTTGAATTCTTAAATGCTTTTTGCAATTTCACTTCAAATTATATGTTTTTTTTACAATTCCATCCCGTCGCGCTGTGAGGGCGCTTTTTTTCGAAATTAAAAGGAAATTTTCCGAAAACGAGACATGATCATGATGAGACAAAAACATTTTTGTAAGCTACAGAATCTGCTTTTTATGTCATACAATGTTCAACATTTACTCCAATTTCAAAAGCTAAGGTTTATGTTTCCTCAGACCCTTTTGTATGCGCTTTAGCGCGCTGGAAGGTGCACTCTTTAAAAATGTACCGTCAGGGTAATTATGCAATTCTTTGGGCATTTCTTTTTATCCAATTTGACGGAGATTTTGCCCATTCTAAACCAATTACAGCTCATTTTCACCCTAAGTGGACAAAATGCTTCCCGCATTGGGTAAAAATATTGCCCAAAGTTGGTTGGACATGAAATTACCCTCGTGCTGGTTAAATTTTTACCCAATATTTTGTTACAGCATTGTTCACGTGGTCAATGCGTTTTTTGGAATGATTTCTGTATCTTCATCGGGCAGCACAGCCAGGTGCATCCAGCATGTCCAGTGTTTTTGTGTGATCTGCACTTTTTTTTTCATTTATATGTTTTTATATTATGTGTTTCGGCCAAATAAGATGATAATAAAATAGTTAAATTGCATATCCTTTTACCTATAACAAATATTGAGTGTCGAGTGAAAGCTATTCAGCCAATATAATCCTTCCAAACTAACGTACATCCTGTTTTATATACCAATTCGAGCACTTTGTTAGAATAGATTAAGGCATCAACATAACTTTTCTTCTACAGGCGGGACATTAATTTTGCAGGCTTAAGGATTTTCTTTAGATATGACGCTGCCCCTGCGTTGTTTTTTTTTTTTTTTTTTGTTTTGTTTTGTTTTGTAGTAACTAAAGGGGATATCAGGCGGCAAAAAATGAAAAATAAAAAATAAAAACCGCCGAGGCAAGAGGCATATTTTGCTGCAGAATGATTCTTTAAAAGTTAGCGCAATAAGGTTTGTCTACTAAATTTGTTATCAAAATTTCCTTTATTTGAGAGTCGGCGTGTAAGGTCGTGTTCATTAAGATAAGTGGCGCGGTTCGCCGCGCCATATCTGAACACTACCGAAAAAAAAAACCACGGAGGTTTGTCGCGTCGTATCTAAACAAGCCTTTATCCTCTTAATCCCCCCCCCCCCAAAAAAAAAAAACAACAAAATGTTATATGCATTATATTAGAAAAAAATAAATGAAGAGATGTAAAATAATCTGTCATGGCATCAACCACGTATCTAATTATATGCACAGAATCATATTCATTGAAAAGAGTATTACCTTCAAGAACACTCAGACCCAAAATTATTCATCATTGCATATCTACACAATAATTTATGTAAGGTCACAGTAGATGGGACAGATAGTTATTGTTCCTTTTTTCGCTAAATCAGGCTGAAATCTCCGTTTTCACAGTCTAACCAAATTGCCACATGAGCAAGTGCTCACCTTTTGATAGCAAGTCTGTCATCTGAACACCTCTGTATTTTCCTGTTAAAGGGAATCATCAAAGTACTTTTACTTAGAAATTATGCAAACAATTAAAAAAAAAACCGCAGTGAAAATGATATCAAATCGAATGAGCTGCAGTACACATAAAGGTATGTTAAAAGTAAAGGCAACGTGTATTGCAGAGACAAGATAATATTGCTATTTCACTTCAGTTGGATATGACCTTATGTACTGACGATATATTTTCTGAGAAGGATATTAACCGAGGGGAAATATTCATATATTATGTAGAAAGACTGTTATGGTGTATTTTATGTTAGGCAAGAATAGTCGCAAATTAATCGAAAAAAAGGCATGCGTTCAGTAAAATTTGGGGAGTGCCGTTTGATATGTTTCAAAATTAACCCCAGCACAATCGTACGATCTCTTTTCTGTATTTGTTAGATTTTTCCAACGTCATTTTGGGTGAGTGACCCACTGAAAATAGATAAGCCCTGCTAGTGGTTTGTAAAGCACGATTTACTAATTCACGAATTGGTAGTTTGCATTAATACGAACTCAACAATGTGGCATCCATTTAAACTTCGGACTAAAAATCTTGGCTTTAAAAAAATAGCTTTCATCTTATTATATCCTTATCATATCCTATCATTAAAGGTATTTGCCGAGTTGGTTCCTTCAATAATGATGGAGACATAAGAAAACACTTGCGTGGATTGAGAATCATATTACTTTACTGCGATCATGCAGTTCATCAATCTTTATAAAATGCAAACAAGATGGTTGGGAATGTTAACGATTTTCGACAAGAAATCGCCATTATACTTATGAGAAGGTAATTTGTATTCTAAATATGAATCTTTAATCGCTATAAGAAAGAGGACCGACCACTCCCCCCCCCCCCCACTCATTCATGTATACTACTAAAATCATAAAAACTGATGTGCCCCTATACATACTTGACACATTATATTGTTATCTGTTCTCTAGGAAGCTCATGATGAAAATGAAAGAACGTATGTGAATCATTACTTTACGAGCAAGTAGGTCACGATCTTTACGGTAAAATGCTTTGAAATATTTTCTTACTTGTTGAAGGTCTCTTAGCCCGTTTGAAAGCAATAGCTACAATGCTGATGATGGTAGCAAGTAATATCACACCTGCAAGAAAACGTAATTGCATCTTCATAATTATGTTGCTCATTTTGCCTCCCTCATTTTCTTTACAAAACTCAATATACAATGTACATAACTGAAATACGGGTAAAACTAGGGGTTGGGATGTTTATGTTTTGTTCGGGTGCTTTAGGAATTGATACAGCATTTTCCCTTTCCTTTCCAATACCGTTACCATTTCTCGTTCATCATCACTTCCTTGTACTTACAGGAAACAACTGCCAAAGAAACACTGAATTCCCGGATGCCTTTATCTGGAACCAAGTGAACTGCCATTGACCTCCTACCACCTTGCAAAATCATCCCAGCAGCAACACATTCATACGGATTTTCGCTGGGTCCGTCAACCTCAATCGTAATACGTTGGTTGATGGTACCATCGCTGTTGTTCCATTTCGCTGTCCCCAAAGGTTCAACTCTTTCCATTCCATGCAAAAAAAAAGGTCAATGTGTGGGTAGTATCCGTCTACCTGACATGTTAATGTCGTAGGCAAGTCGATGCTGAGGACGCAAAATGATGAGTCTTGTTGTTCATTTGGACACTCGGCTATCGAAGGGAATGGCTCTTGCGGAGTAGCTTAACATAAAGAAAAAATATATATCAAGATAGTGCTAAATTGCCTTTACTATAACAAGAACACAGGAAAAACATAAGAGGAAATTTGCATATAGATTACCTCTTGACTGGGCTAACAGACATATTTACAGCGAGGGAGCGCGCGCTCTCCCTCCTTTGTTTTTATTTTGGTTTTGTGTTTGTTTTTGTTGTTGTTGTTGTCGTTGTTGTTTGTTTGTTTGGAACCGACCGCCTTAAGTCCCCTCCGAAGGACTTGGTAATGAGGATTAATACCTTATCAAAGGGCATTAGCACATCCGCTTGGTTTCGAACGCGGGTACTCCCGGTTACGAGACCACAGCTCTAATATTGAGCCACAGCGCCTCCTTCTTGTGATGAGCCTTGGAAGAACATAATTATTTCGATAGATTTTACAAGGCTTACATATCGCAGAGAAATAAATGTTGCTTTTACCGTAAAATGTAAACATTTTTAAACTCATCGCTTATCACCATCACCACTGTCGTCTTATGAGGTGATACACTGATACACTCACGAACTTCATATCTTTCCAGACATTTTGGACGATCCCCTCTAAACTCTATAAGAAGCTGTAAGTGTGCTTATGAGCAGATATGTATTTCATTTTAATCTGTTTTATATTAGAGGGCTGAATAGGATCAATGCATGAGTAGGAACAATTTGGTTTTGTTTGGTTGGTGTTTTTGTTTTGTTTTGTTTTGTTTTGTTTCGTTTTATGTCTCTCAAAACTTACCAAAAACAACGAGCATTGTATCATCTCGAAAGATATGCTCTGTGTCATAACCGGTCACTTCGCATGTGTAATTGTCTTCTTGATTGATCAAAACATTATAGACAACCAGTGAATACTCGTTTGTCATGTTCAACATTCCTTCCTCGTATCCCGCTCCACCTCTGGCGGGGACACGCCGAGACAGGTCCATAAAGGCGAGAGTTTCGTTATTACCGCTTACCCACGCGACCTTCTTTGGACGAATATTAATCTTGCATGGCAGAAAAGCACTTCTTCCCTTCTGAGCGGCAACAACAGATTTTGTCCTCACAGCAGTGTCTGATAAGATTAAAAGATTGATTTTTTTTAAATGGATAAACAACATCCAAACTGCGGTTTCCTAATTTTCAAGTATCATCGAACTATGATCTTTAATCTTTACTGACCAGAGATTTGTCTACGACTTGCTAACTCACATCTTTCTGTCCCATTGTTAGAATAGGACAAAAACACTTTGACTGCTAGATGTAAAGTTGGTATTTATGGCTTTTACTTAACACTCGGGTCACTGCTGGAACACATTCGGGTCGCGGCTCGCTGGGTATGGTGCGCGAGGTGTCAGCTAGGTTATTCGGTCCAAAACTAGTCAGTGTACAGTAAATCAGGCACGGATTCGAGGGGCACAGGGGGCCCAGGGGGCACGTGCCCCCCGCCTCCCTTTCAGCCAAGAGTATGCCTTGTGCTCCCTCTTTTTTCAAAAGTGCCCTCTTCTCAAAATGCGTATTTGCTATTGTTTTAACTGGTCACAATTCCCCTCCCCCCCCCCCCCTTTCACTAACTCCTGGATCCGCCCCTGCAGTGAATCGCTAACATATAGTCACGCCCTCAAGCATACTCTGGCAAACTGATCCTTCCGCCGTCTGCTATGTACAAAGTGCAATGTTTGTAACGAAACAAAGTCAACGGCCAGGGCGAATTGAATGTGTGGCTTGAGAAATATATAAATCCTTTCTGTTTATTCATACTGGTAGGAAAATTTTGATGCAAAATCATCTGTTGCATTTCATTTTGTGACGAAATGGTTCCCCGTTCGTGAATTCTATAAAGAAATAGTGCTTTTAGTGAACTTTTGACACCGAAACTGTGTAGTTTTTGGAAAAATATAACTTATTTAATACTTGACGCCGGGTTCGGTGTAAAAATGTCAGAGGTAAAAATGTCAGAGGTAAAAATGTCAGAGGAAAAAATGTCAGAGGAAGAAATGTCAGAGGTAAAAATGTCAGAGGTAAAAATGTCAGAGGTAAAAATGTCAGAGGTAAAAATGTCAGAGGTAAAAATGTCAGGGGAAAAAATGTCAGAGGTAAATATGTCAGACGTAAAAATGTCAGAGATAAAAATGTCAGCTCTGAAAATGCCGAAGTGAACGTGTAACAGGTAAGAATATTGAATTTGAAATTAGGAAGAGCACGGAATATTTAAAAAAAAAAATCATACTGTATAAATGGAGTGATCACAATGATACTGCTCTGTAAAAGTGTTCAGTCATTCGACTGGCCTTCCTGTCTTACTCATTTGATGTGAAAGTGATAATGGTCCCCCATTCAACCACCTAATGAGACCAATCTTGTTTTGGCCAGGAGAACATCCTGGTAGGTGCGCATTGCCCAACAGTGTTTTGATCTTCCGAGCACTTGTTTAGCTGACTCCAAATATAGCAGCAAACGAATGCCCAGTTCCCTCTCTGTGTTTAAGATTTGGCCGCTTGACATGATTGCACTGTGAAACATATTTATGACAATTTCAGCAAGCTATAAGTAAATCGCGCATTTTGGGTAAGAAATGTAGCATGGGATGATGTTCATTATTTTCTTTGTGAGATTAATGAAGTTACAGGATTATATCTAAACGATTTAAGATCTTAAGTGGAAAGACAGAATGGTTGATGAACTTAAATCCACGTTTGATGTTTTGCATATGCTAACGCAATTATCTAATTGAAAAATTCTCTTTAAAAGTTGTAAATTCCACAGCGTATCGGATGAAATAATACAAAAGGTCGAGAAGTAGATCGAATTAACGATTTACTTTCGCTTACTTCCTATTCTTCCTTGTAAGGACAATAATATTAAAGCATTCGTTCACGTATACCACGCTTGATTGGAGTAGGGGGGGGGGGGGGAGCTTATGAAGGTGAATGTACATATTAAAATCGCGCAGTCGTGTGGAATGTGTGTGGTCAGCTACTCGTATTACCAACCCAGCTTTTTCCCACCATCATTTTACAATTCCCGTCCCCGCGGTGAAAACGAAGTCAATGCGCGCATATCAGAACGTTAACCCCGCCAACACCATAACCGTTATTTCTAAATGGCCAAGACAAGGGCATTCAAGTATAGACGCAGTATGTTTACAGAAAATATTTGAATATGTCCCACTCCCCATAATTCCTATAATTCAGTATTCGTATCTGAAACATGTCACTTAAACATTTCCAAATCTGGCATACCTCTGACATTAATTTTTTACCTCTGACATTTTTACCTCTGACATTTTACTTCTGACATTTTTACCTCTGACATTTTCAACCTCTGACATTTTTTCCTCTGACATTTTTACCTTTTTCCTCTGTCATTTTTACCTCTGACATATTTACCTCTGACATTTTTACCTCTGACATTTTTACCTCTGACATTTTTACCTCTGACATTTTTTCCTCTGACATTTTTACCTCTGACATTTTTACCTGGCACCTGACGCCGTATAGCCAGCATGCCACGACCCAAGTGTTTTCCAGTGCGCAGCGACACGAGTGTTTAGTAAAAGCCATATTTATAGATCATTTAGCTGCTGATTTCAGTGCTCTGATTAGTCCACATAATCATCGATGTTTTCACCGTTGTGGGTGTTTCATAAAGCATTTGACACAGTAATACGCATCACGTTACCAACGGCTTGAATATAAAGTGCCAAACAGGACACCCAACGTTATTTTTTGACTTTTTAACAAAGTGTAACTGCCTATCTCATAATTTCAGTTAAATTATGGCAAAAATGTACTTCCAAATAAAGAATATTTGTGAGCAATAGTAATGATAATCTACGTCTGCATATTTCACCTTTAGTTGATGCGATTTGTGATGACTTAGAATCCCATTTGGCTTGCTATATTCAAGTCGTTCGTAAAGTCATTAGTAACTTTACGAACGGGGTCCGACCACTTGACCGAAGGCCCGCGAGACCGAAGACCCGGGAGACCGAAGGCCCGGGAGACCGAAGGCCCGGGAGACCGAAGGCCTGCGAGACCGAAGGCCCGCGAGACCGACTTTTTTTTTTTTTTTAATTTTATTTTCCTTCATCAGGTGCCGCCGTCGAGTGGTTTAAGGCGTATGCCTGTTATCAGAGGGGGAGGGGGCAGAGCCAAATATTTCCCGGTAACTCCGTCTAGAATTAGTGGCGTAGCTAGGATTCAGTTT
>JAPZVO010000501.1:0-35367 GCA_029962745.1 Echinometra lucunter | reverse complement strand
CATTAACAACAACATGAAATTCAATACACGGGACAACGTAATTACAATTGTGTTCATACGGCCAAAATCTAGCTCAAATAAATGATTACCTGGCGATGAGAGAGGTACGTTTCCCATACGTAAACGATCCACATGAATGTAAAGATTGCCCAGAATATATTTTCTGGATTATAAAGCCCGATTTCCTTTCCAGATGTCTCCATTTTCGCACGAGTTTTCCGCTTTTTCACGTTTCCAGATTATGGTGGCAGTCGCCCCTTGAATCTGGCCGCTCCTTGAAACTGGCGACCAATAAGCCCGCGACCAATAAGAGGAAAATTAGCGGACCATTCCAAGTGGTATGGTGTCGCCAAAAGAACAAATGAACAATAGAAAAGTACAATTGCGTTTAGAAAAAGTAAAATTGCTATTCTTCGTAGAATAATGGCTTTGAAAAGTATCTTCTGACAGTTCAACCGAATTTTTTTGTCTGGACTTACTGTTTTTAAATGAATTTAGGGGTCAAACCGGCAAAATTCATCAATTCGCACAATGTTCAATGAGTCATAATACCCGAAAAATGACAAAAGTCGTTTTTATGTTCAAGGGCTTTGAAAAGTATCGTATGACATTTTAACTTAATAATGACTTACATGAGGTAAAAGCTGAAGAGTTGCTCTTTACTCTCATATAGGTGGCATGCCGAAAATTTTTGTCTGGACCTTACTGTTGCAAATTGATTTCAGGGGTCAAACCGGCAAAATACACCGATTCCGCACAGTGTTCGCTGATTCTTAGCTTCAAATGACAGAAGTCGTTTTTATGTTCAAGGGCTTTGAAAAGTATCGTATGACATTTTAACTTAATAATGACTTACATGAGGTAAAAGCTGAAGAGCTGCTCTTTACTCTCATATAGGTGGCATGCCGAAAGTTTTTGTCTGGACCTTACTGTTGCAAATTGATTTCTGGGGTCAAACCGGCAAAATTCATCAATTCGCACAATGTTCAATGAGTCATAATACCCGAAAAATGACAAAAGTCGTTTTTATGTTCAAGGGCTTTGAAAGGTATCGTATGACATTTTAACTTAATAATGACTTACATGAGGTAAAAGCTGAAGAGTTGCTCTTTACTCTCATATAGGTGGCATGCCGAAAATTTTTGTCTGGACCTTACTGTTGCAAATTGATTTCAGGGGTCAAACCGGCCAAAATACACCGATTCCGCACAGTGTTCGCTGATTCTTAGCTTCAAATGACAGAAGTCGTTTTTATGTTCAAGGGCTTTGAAAAGTATCGTATGACATTTTAACTTAATAATGACTTACATGAGGTAAAAGCTGAAGAGCTGCTCTTTACTCTCATATAGGTGGCATGCCGAAAGTTTTTGTCTGGACCTTACTGTTGCAAATTGATTTCTGGGGTCAAACCGGCAAAATTCATCAATTTCGCACAATGTTCAATGAGTCATAATACCCGAAAATGACAAAAGTCGTTTTTATGTTCAAGGGCTTTGAAAAGTATCGTATGACATTTTAACTAAATAATGACTTACATGAGGTAAAAGCTGAAGAGTTGTTCTTTACTCTCATATAGGTGGTATGCCGAAAGTTTTTGTTTAGACCTTACTGTTGCAGATTGATTTCTGGGGTCAAACCGGCGATATATACCGATTTCGCACAATGTTCGCTGATTCTTAGCTTCAAATGACAGAAGTCGTTTTTCTGTTCATAGGCTTTGAAAAGTATCGTATGACATTTTAACTAAATAATGACTTACACGAGGTAAAAGCTGAAGAGTTGTTCTTTACTCTCATATAGGTGGCATGCCGAAAGTTTTTGTCTGGACCTTACTGTTGCAGATTGATTTCTGGGGTCAAACCGGCGATATACACCGATTTCACACAATGTTCGCTGATTCTTAGCTTCAAATGACAGAAGTCGTTTTTATGTTCAAGGGCTTTGAAAAGTATCGTATGACATTTTAACTAAATAATGACTTACATGAGGTAAAAGCTGAAGAGTTGCTCTTTACTCTCATATAGGTGGCATGCCGAAAGTTTTTGTCTGGACCTTACTGTTGCAAATTGATTTCAGAGGTCAAACCGGCAAAATTCACCGATTCCGCACAGTGTTCGCTGATTCTTAGCTTCAAATGACAGAAGTCGTTTTTATGTTCAAGGGCTTTGAAAAGTATCGTATGACATTTTAACTTAATAATGACTTACAGGAGGTAAAAGCTGAAGAGTTGCTCTTTACTCTCATATAGGTGGCATGCCGAAAGTTTTTGTCTGGACCTTACTGTTGCAAATTGATTTCTGGGGTCAAACCGGCAAAATTCATCAATTTCGCACAATGTTCAATGAGTCATAATACCCGAAAATGACAAAAGTCGTTTTTATGTTCAAGGGCTTTGAAAAGTATCGTATGACATTTTAACTAAATAATGACTTACATGAGGTAAAAGCTGAAGAGTTGCTCTTTACTCTCATATAGGTGGCATGCCGAAAGTTTTTGTCTGGACCTTACTGTTGCAAATTGATTTCAGGGGTCAAACCGGTAAAATACACCGATTCCGCACAGTGTTCGCTGATTATAGCTTCAAATGACAGAAGTCGTTTTTATGTTCAAGGGCTTTGAAAAGTATCGTATGACATTTTAACTTAATAATGACTTACATGAGGTAAATGCTGAAGAGCTGCTCTTTACTCTCATATAGGTGGCATGCCGAAAGTTTTTGTCTGGACCTTACTGTTGCAAATTGATTTCAGAGGTCAAACCGGCAAAATTCACCGATTCCACACAGTGTTCGCTGATTCTTAGCTTCAAATGACAGAAGTCGTTTTTATGTTCAAGGGCTTTGAAAAGTATCGTATGACATTTTAACTTAATAATGACTTACATGAGGTAAAAGCTGAAGAGTTGCTCTTTACTCTCATATAGGTGGCATGCCGAAAGTTTTTGTCTGGACCTTACTGTTGCAAATTGATTTCTGGGGTCAAACCGGCGATATACACCGATTTCGCACAATGTTCGCTGATTCTTAGCTTCAAATGACAGAAGTCGTTTTTATGTTCAAGGGCTTTGAAAAGTATCGTATGACATTTTAACTAAATAATGACTTACACGAGGTAAAAGCTGAAGAGTTGTTCTTTACTCTCATATAGGTGGCATGCCGAAAGTTTTTGTCTGGACCTTACTGTTGCAGATTGATTTCTGGGGTCAAACCGGCGATATACACCGATTTCACACAATGTTCGCTGATTCTTAGCTTCAAATGACAGAAGTCGTTTTTATGTTCAAGGGCTTTGAAAAGTATCGTATGACATTTTAATTAAATAATGACACACATGAGGTAAAAGCTGAAGAGTTGCTCTTTACTCTCATATAGGTGGCATGCCGAAAGTTTTTGTCTGGACCTTACTGTTGCAAATTGATTTCTGGGGTCAAACCGGCGATATACACCGATTTCGCACAATGTTCGCTGATTCTTAGCTTCAAATGACAGAAGTCGTTTTTATGTTCAAGGGCTTTGAAAAGTATCGTATGACATTTTAACTAAATAATGACTTACATGAGGTAAAAGCTGAAGAGTTGCTCTTTACTCTCATATAGGTGGCATGCCGAAAGTTTTTGTCTGGACCTTACTGTTGCAAATTGATTTCAGAGGTCAAACCGGCAAAATTCACCGATTCCGCACAGTGTTCGCTGATTATTAGCTTCAAATGACAGAAGTCGTTTTTATGTTCATAGGCTTTGAAAAGTATCGTATGACATTTTAACTAAATAATGACTTACATGAGGTAAAAGCTGGTGAGCTGCTCTTTACTCTCATATACTTATCTGCGGCATGCTAAAAGTTTTGTCTGGAGCTTTTTGTTTTAAAAATGAAATCAGGGGGCAAACTGACAATATGCCCTAATTCCGAATCCATTAGGTTGATTTGTTTTCGTGGTGGGGGAAGGGGTGATTGATTATGCACATCCTTTTCGAGGGAACAAATCGACCGATTGAGGGGAAAGGTTGCGGGGTTCAAATGTGAAGAATCAACTGAGCGAAGTCTTATTCAGATCTAATCTACTGTCTCCCCAATACAAGGAGTTGTTTTGACAATATCGCAGAAGTATGTCCTCATCATGCTCATTACATGAATGAACAGACATCGGTTTCTTTTTCTTTTTTTTTTTTTTTTGTAGTTGACACTTCATTTCAGAGTATGCACCACACTGTTTCTTAATTTGTTGAGCAAACCGAAAGTTCCAAGTTCTCGCTAAAGAAGTGTTGTTTTGTCAAAAAAAAATGGAGTTCGCCCTCTTGATCGAAGGTCCGCGAGACCGAGGGCACTTATCAGGGGTGGAAAGGGGCACTCTGCAGAAGAGAAATTGCACTGTGAGGTAGTGAAAGGGGGATAATAATCCCATTTTAAAAGGGACATTCATCTGAAGTGTAAAAGGCGCACTTCTCATAAGGGAACAGAGTGCTATTAAAAGGGAAAGGCATAAAAGAGCGCATTTCTGTAGATTTTAAGAAGGTTAACTTATCTGAAACGAAAAGGGGCACTTATTAGAAAGCGAAAGGGCACTTGATCAACAAAGAAAATGGGCCCTTCTAAGGTAAAAGAAGGGCACTGAACAGGTTTGAAAGGGGGCATTTTTGTTGGGTAAAAGGGGCACTTTTTGGGTGCTTCGAAAAGTGGGGGTCACTGTGCCCCCGCCCCCCCCCCCGGGAGCACCGCCTCTGTAAATAGAAGATATACGCCCCGTGACAAACGAATATAGAATATGGATTGACACACATTATTGCATATTTGCATCACGCTATTTATCTCTTTTTTTTTAAATTTTGTTGTTACACCACTTCATAAAAACTGTGACGGCGCCGAAATTACCCAAAAGTCATATAAATAACTACATAAATCAGAATAATGATCGATATAGTTATGATAGTAATCGTCATTTCAGTCACATTAATGATAACAATAATGATGATGATAACTATTATTAACTATTATTATCATAAGCATAATAATAATAATACATTACTAATTATTATTATAATACATTACTAATTATTATTATCATTATTGCTGTTCCTATCATTTCTAAACATGTTAATTCAGTTTAATTGTAAGCAAATATTCTTCCCTAAAACCTGGGGGATGATTGTATATGTCATCCCCACACCTCGCAAGGTGGGGGGATGTATACTGTATACCCCTAACCCCCCCCCCCCCCAGCTGTCTACGCCCCTGGCCCGCGAGACCGAAGGCTCGCGAGGCCGACTTTTGTTGTATCGTATTTCCTTTCGTCACAAATAATGCGCTATCGGTATTTAAAATAATTATGTCTCCTTTATGTTTGGTCCCCGTTTCCAGATTTCATACACCTTCCATGAAAACTTTCCGCTTCTCTTTAATATTTATGAATGAATAATAATATTCTTTGATATATTTTTTAACTTAGACTGCAATACTCTGGCCTTTTATTCCTTATCGATTTTCTAAAATACCTCGCTGCAATCAAGTTGCTATTAATAATATAGGGCCTACTTTTGACCCATTACTCTTTTTCTTTTTTTAAAAAACTTAAACTGAAATACCTACAACTCTTATTCCGCATTAATTTTCTAAAGTTGTTTTTGATACTTCTCTCGATTAATATTTGAATAAAGAAATATCTTTAAAGAGTGAAACTTCGTTTTTCAAATCTACAACACGATATACAAGGTATTGCGGTGAAGAGGGGTCTATGACGCCACCTTCCGAAAATTTCTTGTATGAGAGAGAGCGTAATGAAACTTATGGCGCACCCATACTCCTCTAACATGGTTTATAACTTGGCAAACCACTGAATATATCACAAATTTTAGAAATTATTAGATACCCTTTCTTTTTTTTTCAATTTCCAAAATATAGGAGGGGTCAAGCATCCCCCATTGCGATAGTGTGCGCCTAAATGCTATTGTTGTTTTATTTTTTTATTTTGTGAAATATTTGTAATTGCAGCTCATGCTGCGAGACAATTTTGTTTTTCTTCGGATCCGTAGAAAGACGACAAAGGCATTTTTGCAACTATTCCAATTCTAATAAGCTAATAGGTTACTCAGGCAGAAGCTGAAATATTATGCAAGAAACTTGAATTTAAAAAAAAATCATTCATTGAATAGATGAATGAATGAATGAATGAACGAATGAATTGATCAAAAGCACAAATTACTTTATTCATTAACAAAATTAATATTGTAACCACTGACTTGAATCAAGTTGGTACCTTCTGGAAGAGCCGTTGTCCAAGAGGGTGGTTGCCCTAGGAAGTAGTTGTCTGGGGGTAGTTG
Organism: Echinometra lucunter; assembly: GCA_029962745.1. Taxonomy (NCBI): domain Eukaryota; kingdom Metazoa; phylum Echinodermata; class Echinoidea; order Camarodonta; family Echinometridae; genus Echinometra; species Echinometra lucunter. The sequence continues at coordinate 29,055 of JAPZVO010000501.1, read as the reverse complement.
ACAGGGGGTAGCTACCCTAGTGGGTAATTGTATAGGGGTATTTGACCGGGGGTTGTTGTCCTAGAGGGTGCTTGCCCCTAGGGGTAGTTGTGTAGTTGATCAAGTTGATCTTGACCCGGGGTAGTTGTCGTAAAGGGTGGTTCTACTAAAGGGTAGTTGTCCGGGGGTATAGAGGGTGGGTGCCCTAGGGGGTAATTGTCTGGGGGGTACTTGTCCGGGGGTATTTGTCAAAGCGGGGGGGGGGGGGGGGGGGGGGGAGTCTTCCTAGAGGGTGGTAGCCCCAGGGGGTAGTTGAATGGGGGTAGTTGTTCGTGGGTAGTGTCGAGAGTGTGGTAGCCCTAGGGGTAGTTGTAGGGGGCAGTTGACCGGGGGTTGTTGTCCTAAATGGTACCTGCCCCTGGGGGTAGTTGTCTAGAGTGTAGTTGACAGGGGGTAGTTGTCGTAGAGGGTCGCTGTCCTAGGGGGTAGTTGTCCTTGAGGGTGGTTACCCTACAGGGTAATTGTCTGGGGGTACTTGTCCGGCGGCACTTGTCCAAGCAGGTAGTTGCCCTAGCGGGTGATTAGCTGCGTGGTAATCATCCTAGAGGGTATATGTCGGGGGGGGGGGGGGTGGTAGTCGTACTAGAGGGTGATAGCCCTACGGGGTAGTTGTCCCCGGGAGTTGTGCTAGGGGTAGTTATCCTTGTTTTATAGGGCGAAAACGTTAACCCGCGTAGCCAGGGGGCTATGGTGGCAGTTCTCTCCCCGTCAATCGCCCCCAACCCTCTTACAAAAAGAAATTTAAAAAAAAAGATAAAGCATGAATTGCAAAAGAAAGATACGATCATACGATACTTTTCAAAGCCCTTGTAAATAAAGACGATTTCTGTCATTTTCGGGTAGGCCTATATAAATCATTGAACATTGTGCGAAATCGGTGTATTTTGCCGGTTTGACCCCTGAAATCAATTTGCAACAAGGTCCAGACAAAAACTTTCGGCATGCCACCTATATGAGAGTAAAGAGCAACTCTTCAGCTTTTACCTCATGTAAGTCATTATTTAGTTAAAATGTCATACGATACTTTTCAAAGCCCTTGGACATAAAAACGACTTTTGTCATTTTCGGGTATTATGACTCATTGAACATTGTGCGAAATTGATGAATTTTGCCGGTTTGACCCCAGAAATCAATTTGCAACAGTAAGGTCAAGACAAAAACTTTCGGCATGCCACCTATATGAGAGTAAAGAGCAACTCTTCAGCTTTTACCTCATGTAAGTCATTATTAAGTTAAAATGTCATACGATACTTTTCAAAGCCCTTGAACATAAAAACGACTTCTGTCATTTGAAGCTATAATCAGCGAACACTGTGCGGAATCGGTGTATTTTGCCGGTTTGACCCCTGAAATCAATTTGCAACAGTAAGGTCCAGACAAAAACTTTCGGCATGCCACCTATATGAGAGTAAAGAGCAACTCTTCAGCTTTTACCTCATGTAAGTCATTATTTAGTTAAAATGTCATACGATACTTTTCAAAGCCCTTGAACATAAAAACGACTTCTGTCATTTGAAGCTAAGAATCAGCGAACATTGTGTGAAATCGGTGTATATCGCCGGTTTGACCCCAGAAATCAATCTGCAACAGTAAGGTCTAAACAAAAACTTTCGGCATACCACCTATATGAGAGTAAAGAGCAACTCTTCAGCTTTTACCTCATGTAAGTCATTATTTAGTTAAAATGTCATACGATACTTTTCAAAGCCCTTGAACATAAAAACGACTTTTGTCATTTTCGGGTATTATGACTCATTGAACATTGTGCGAAATTGATGAATTTTGCCGGTTTGACCCCAGAAATCAATTTGCAACAGTAAGGTCAAGACAAAAACTTTCGGCATGCCACCTATATGAGAGTAAAGAGCAACTCTTCAGCTTTTACCTCATGTAAGTCATTATTTAGTTAAAATGTCATACGATACTTTTCAAAGCCCTTGAACATAAAAACGACTTCTGTCATTTGAAGCTAAGAATCAGCGAACATTGTGTGAAATCGGTGTATATCGCCGGTTTGACCCCAGAAATCAATTTGCAACAGTAAGGTCAAGACAAAAACTTTCGGCATGCCACCTATATGAGAGTAAAGAGCAACTCTTCAGCTTTTACCTCATGTAAGTCATTATTTAGTTAAAATGTCATACGATACTTTTCAAAGCCCTTGAACATAAAAACGACTTCTGTCATTTGAAGCTAAGAATCAGCGAACACTGTGCGGAATCGGTGAATTTTGCCGGTTTGACCTCTGAAATCAATTTGCAACAGTAAGGTCAAGACAAAAACTTTCGGCATGCCACCTATATGAGAGTAAAGAGCAACTCTTCAGCTTTTACCTCATGTAAGTCATTATTAAGTTAAAATGTCATACGATACTTTTCAAAGCCCTTGAACATAAAAACGACTTCTGTCATTTGAAGCTATAATCAGCGAACACTGTGCGGAATCGGTGTATTTTGCCGGTTTGACCCCTGAAATCAATTTGCAACAGTAAGGTCCAGACAAAAACTTTCGGCATGCCACCTATATGAGAGTAAAGAGCAACTCTTCAGCTTTTACCTCATGTAAGTCATTATTTAGTTAAAATGTCATACGATACTTTTCAAAGCCCTTGAACATAAAAACGACTTCTGTCATTTGAAGCTAAGAATCAGCGAACATTGTGTGAAATCGGTGTATATCGCCGGTTTGACCCCAGAAATCAATCTGCAACAGTAAGGTCTAAACAAAAACTTTCGGCATACCACCTATATGAGAGTAAAGAGCAACTCTTCAGCTTTTACCTCATGTAAGTCATTATTTAGTTAAAATGTCATACGATACTTTTCAAAGCCCTTGAACATAAAAACGACTTTGGTCATTTTCGGGTATTATGACTCATTGAACATTGTGCGAAATTGATGAATTTTGCCGGTTTGACCCCAGAAATCAATTTGCAACAGTAAGGTCAAGACAAAAACTTTCGGCATGCCACCTATATGAGAGTAAAGAGCAACTCTTCAGCTTTTACCTCATGTAAGTCATTATTAAGTTAAAATGTCATACGATACTTTTCAAAGCCCTTGAACATAAAAACGACTTCTGTCATTTGAAGCTAAGAATCAGCGAACACTGTGCGGAATCGGTGAATTTTGCCGGTTTGACCTCTGAAATCAATTTGCAACAGTAAGGTCCAGACAAAAACTTTCGGCATGCCACCTATATGAGAGTAAAGAGCAAGTCTTCAGCTTTTACCTCATGTAAGTCACTATTTAGTTAAAATGTCATACGATACTTTTCAAAGCCCCTAAAAAATAAAACGACTTTTGTCATTTTAGGGTATATGAAGCAATAAACATTGTCAGGAATCGGTGAATTTTGCTGGTTTGACCCCTGAAATCAATGTGTAACAGTAAGGTCCAGACAAGAACTTTTGGCATGCCACCTATATGAGAGTAACGAGCAACTCTTCAGCTTTTACCTTATGTATGTCACTATTTAGTTAAAATGTCATACGATACTTTTCAAAGCCCATGAATTCGGAAATGCGTTTTGTCATTTTATGGCGAGAATCACCGAACATTTTGTGTATATTGCCGGTTTGACCCCTAATTTCATATTGAAACAGTAAGGTCCAGAAAAAAAAAGTTTCCGTATGCCACCTATATAACAGTAAAGACCAACTCTTCAGCTTTTACCTCATGTATACATTATTCACTTAAAATGTCGTACAATACCTTTAAAAGCCCTTGAAGAGGGGTTTTTTTCGCGTATGTATCACTGAACATCGTGCTTGAATGTTCTTTTATCAACGAACAAGCTTGTTTGAAATCTATATTTAACCGACACTAAATTACTCTTTTTAAATGCTCTGCTTTAGTATGCATTTACCGTTTAAGCACATGTGTGGGCAAATTCCATGTGGAAATGCATTCTGCTGATTCATTTTGTTTCACTATATATTATTATTGCACTATAACATTCATACGTAACACTTGCCGCATTAAGCCCCGAAAAGTTGAACGTCTACTTCGTATAGGCCTGTTCAATCTTTTAAAAAAAAAAGCTCTAGAATATACCAAATTAAAGAGCATTTGTTATGCTTAAATTTGACTTGTTCATAAGAGTCGAGGGTCAAATAACATTCAGACATCACTTTAATGCTGCTATATTAGCAACATCCGCTTTTCATTTTTCGTCGGCTTTTTCAAAGACACCATAGCCCCAAATTCCCGTATTTAGTGTGCTAACGCAGACCGGAAGTCTTATTGGTCGCAGACCGGAAGTCTTATTGGTCGCTAAAGGTAGTCCAATGAATCTGGCGACCACAAGTCCAGCGACCAATTAGGGTGTCGACAAAAGGTCCGAAAGAAAAAGGAAATAAATTTTCACGATAAAAAATTAGTTGAAAATATTTGTTTACTGCTTTAAAAAGTATAAGAGAATTGAAATGGCTCATATGAATGATCTATTTTCTTATTTAGGGCTATATTCTATTTCAAAGCTATTGTGAAACATAAAATTGAACTTTATGACAGAATTTCCCCCCAAAGAAGAACGTCCGCACTGAAGCTTCGCACAGTTCAAAATGACCTCCCCCATGAAAAGTTGAATAAAAGTTCGCAAGACATTTCATATTCTTAGCTGATTATACCATGAAAAAGAGGAGATTTTCAGCTTTATCCTGATATAGGTCACTATACTTAGCAAGTTGTGTGGACCTTACTGTTTCAACTTTCGTAAGCCACATTTACCCTAAATATATTCATTACGCTCTGACAATGGCGCGCGCACTGAAGCTTCGCACAGTTCAAAATGACATCCCGCATGAAAAGTTGAATAAAAGTTCGCAAGACATTTCATATTCTTAGCTGATTATACCATGAAATAGAGGAGATTTTCAGCTTTATCCTGATATAGGTCACTATATTTAGCAAGTTGTGTGGACCTTACTGTTTCAACTTTCGTAAGCCACATTTACCCTAAATATATTCATTACGCTCTGACAATGGCGCGCGCACTGAAGCTTCGCACAGTTCAAAATGACATCCCGCATGAAAAGTTGAATAAAAGTTCGCAAGACATTTCATATTCTTAGCTGATTATACCATGAAATAGAGGAGATTTTCAGCTTTATCCTGATATAGGTCACTATATTTAGCAAGTTGTGTGGACCTTACTGTTTCAACTTTCGTAAGCCACATTTACCCTAAATATATTCATTCCGCTCTGACAATGGAAGCCCGCACTGAAGCTTCGCACAGTTCAAAATGACATCCCGCATGAAAAGTTGAATAAAAGTTCGCAAGACATTTCATATTCTTAGCTGATTATACCATGAAAAAGAGGAGATTTTCAGCTTTATCCTGCTATAGATCACTATACTTAGCAAGTCGTGTGGACCTTACTGTTTCAACTTTCGTAAGCCACATTTACCCTAAATATATTCATTCCGCTCTGACAATGGAAGCCCGCACTGAAGCTTCGCACAGTTCAAAATGACATCCCGCATGAAAAGTTGAATAAAAGTTCGCAAGACATTTCATATTCTTAGCTGATTATACCATGAAATAGAGGAGATTTTCAGCTTTATCCTGATATAGATCACTATACTTAGCAAGTTGTGTGGACCTTACTGTTTTAACTTTCAGCCACATTTACCCTAAATATATTCATTACGCTCTGACAATAGCGCGCGCACTGAAGCTTCGCACAGTTCAAAATGACATCCCGCATGAAAAGTTGAATAAAAGTTCGCAAGACATTTCATATTCTTAGCTGATTATACCATGAAATAGAGGAGATTTTCAGCTTTATCCTGATATAGGTCACTATATTTAGCAAGTTGTGTGGACCTTACTGTTTCAACTTTCGTAAGCCACATTTACCCTAAATATATTCATTACGCTCTGACAATAGCGCGCGCACTGAAGCTTCGCACAGTTCAAAATGACATCCCGCATGAAAAGTTGAATAAAAGTTCGCAAGACATTTCATATTCTTAGCTGATTATACCATGAAAAAGAGGAGATTTTCAGCTTTATCCTGCTATAGATCACTATACTTAGCAAGTCGTGTGGACCTTACTGTTTCAACTTTCGTAAGCCACATTTACCCTAAATATATTCATTCCGCTCTGACAATGGAAGCCCGCACTGAAGCTTCGCACAGTTCAAAATGACATCCCGCATGAAAAGTTGAATAAAAGTTCGCAAGACATTTCATATTCTTAGCTGATTATACCATGAAATAGAGGAGATTTTCAGCTTTATCCTGATATAGATCACTATACTTAGCAAGTTGTGTGGACCTTACTGTTTTAACTTTCAGCCACATTTACCCTAAATATATTCATTACGCTCTGACAATAGCGCGCGCACTGAAGCTTCGCACAGTTCAAAATGACATCCCGCATGAAAAGTTGAATAAAAGTTCGCAAGACATTTCATATTCTTAGCTGATTATACCATGAAATAGAGGAGATTTTCAGCTTTATCCTGATATAGGTCACTATACTTAGCAAGTTGTGTGGACCTTACTGTTTCAACTTTCGTAAGCCACATTTACCCTAAATATATTCATTACGCTCTGACAATAGCGCGCGCACTGAAGCTTCGCACAGTTCAAAATGACATCCCGCATGAAAAGTTGAATAAAAGTTCGCAAGACATTTCATATTCTTAGCTGATTATACCATGAAATAGAGGAGATTTTCAGCTTTATCCTGATATAGGTCACTATATTTAGCAAGTTGTGTGGACCTTACTGTTTCAACTTTTGATCGCCCCATTCACCCTAAATATATTCATTCCGCTATGACAATGGACGCCCGCACTGAAGCTTCGCACAGTTCAAAAATGATATGCCCCATGAAAAGTTGAATAAAAGTTCGCAAGACATTTCATATTCTTAGCTGATTATACCATGAAATAGAGGAGATTTTCAGCTTTATCCTGATATAGGTCACTATATTTAGCAAGTTGTGTGGACCTTAGTGTTTCAACTTTTGATCGCCCCCAATCACCCTAAATATATTCATTCCGCTATGACAATGGACGCCCGCACTGAAGCTTCGCACAGTTCAAAAATGATATGCCCCATGAAAAGTTGAATAAAAGTTCGCAAGACATTTCATATTCTTAGCTGATTATACCATGAAATAGAGGAGATTTTCAGCTTTATCCTGATATAGGTCACTATATTTAGCAAGTTGTGTGGACCTTACTGTTTCAACTTTCGTAAGCCACATTTACCCTAAATATATTCATTACGCTCTGACAATGGAAGCCCGTATTGAAGCTTCGCACAGTTCAAAATGACATCCCGCATGAAAAGTTGAATAAAAGTTCGCAAGACATTTCATATTCTTAGCTGATTATACCATGAAATAGAGGAGATTTTCAGCTTTATCCTGATATAGGTCACTATATTTAGCAAGTTGTGTGGACCTTACTGTTTCAACTTTCGTAAGCCACATTTACCCTAAATATATGCATTCCGCTCTGACAATGGACGCCCGCACTGAAGCTTCGCACAGTTCAAAATGACATCCCGCATGAAAAGTTGAATAAAAGTTCGCAAGACATTTCATATTCTTAGCTGATTATACCATGAAAAAGAGGAGATTTTCAGCTTTATCCTGATATAGGTCACTATATTTAGCAAGTTGTGTGGACCTTACTGTTTCAACTTTCGTAAGCCACATTTACCCTAAATATATTCATTCCGCTCTGACAATGGAAGCCCGCACTGAAGCTTCGCACAGTTCAAAATGACATCCCGCATGAAAAGTTGAATAAAAGTTCGCAAGACATTTCATATTCTTAGCTGATTATACCATGAAAAAGAGGAGATTTTCAGCTTTATCCTGATATAGGTCACTATACTTAGCAAGTTGTGTGGATCTTACTGTTTCAACTTTCGTAAGCCACATTTACCCTAAATATATTCATTACGCTCTGACAATAGCGCGCGCACTGAAGCTTCGCACAGTTCAAAATGACATCCCGCATGAAAAGTTGAATAAAAGTTCGCAAGACATTTCATATTCTTAGCTGATTATACCATGAAATAGAGGAGATTTTCAGCTTTATCCTGATATAGGTCACTATACTTAGCAAGTTGTGTGGACCTTACTGTTTCAACTTTCGTAAGCCACATTTACCCTAAATATATTCATTACGCTCTGACAATAGCGCGCGCACTGAAGCTTCGCACAGTTCAAAATGACATCCCGCATGAAAAGTTGAATAAAAGTTCGCAAGACATTTCATATTCTTAGCTGATTATACCATGAAATAGAGGAGATTTTCAGCTTTATCCTGATATAGGTCACTATATTTAGCAAGTTGTGTGGACCTTACTGTTTCAACTTTCGTAAGCCACATTTACCCTAAATATATTCATTACGCTCTGACAATGGAAGCCCGTATTGAAGCTTCGCACAGTTCAAAATGACATCCCGCATGAAAAGTTGAATAAAAGTTCGCAAGACATTTCATATTCTTAGCTGATTATACCATGAAATAGAGGAGATTTTCAGCTTTATCCTGATATAGGTCACTATATTTAGCAAGTTGTGTGGACCTTACTGTTTCAACTTTCGTAAGCCACATTTACCCTAAATATATGCATTCCGCTCTGACAATGGACGCCCGCACTGAAGCTTCGCACAGTTCAAAATGACATCCCGCATGAAAAGTTGAATAAAAGTTCGCAAGACATTTCATATTCTTAGCTGATTATACCATGAAAAAGAGGAGATTTTCAGCTTTATCCTGATATAGGTCACTATATTTAGCAAGTTGTGTGGACCTTACTGTTTCAACTTTCGTAAGCCACATTTACCCTAAATATATTCATTCCGCTCTGACAATGGAAGCCCGCACTGAAGCTTCGCACAGTTCAAAATGACATCCCGCATGAAAAGTTGAATAAAAGTTCGCAAGACATTTCATATTCTTAGCTGATTATACCATGAAAAAGAGGAGATTTTCAGCTTTATCCTGATATAGGTCACTATACTTAGCAAGTTGTGTGGACCTTACTGTTTCAACTTTCGTAAGCCACATTTACCCTAAATATATTCATTACGCTCTGACAATAGCGCGCGCACTGAAGCTTCGCACAGTTCAAAATGACATCCCGCATGAAAAGTTGAATAAAAGTTCGCAAGACATTTCATATTCTTAGCTGATTATACCATGAAATAGAGGAGATTTTCAGCTTTATCCTGATATAGGTCACTATACTTAGCAAGTTGTGTGGACCTTACTGTTTCAACTTTCGTAAGCCACATTTACCCTAAATATATTCATTACGCTCTGACAATAGCGCGCGCACTGAAGCTTCGCACAGTTCAAAATGACATCCCGCATGAAAAGTTGAATAAAAGTTCGCAAGACATTTCATATTCTTAGCTGATTATACCATGAAATAGAGGAGATTTTCAGCTTTATCCTGATATAGGTCACTATATTTAGCAAGTTGTGTGGACCTTACTGTTTCAACTTTTGATCGCCCCATTCACCCTAAATATATTCATTCCGCTATGACAATGGACGCCCGCACTGAAGCTTCGCACAGTTCAAAAATGATATGCCCCATGAAAAGTTGAATAAAAGTTCGCAAGACATTTCATATTCTTAGCTGATTATACCATGAAATAGAGGAGATTTTCAGCTTTATCCTGATATAGGTCACTATATTTAGCAAGTTGTGTGGACCTTAGTGTTTCAACTTTTGATCGCCCCAATCACCCTAAATATATTCATTCCGCTATGACAATGGACGCCCGCACTGAAGCTTCGCACAGTTCAAAAATGATATGCCCCATGAAAAGTTGAATAAAAGTTCGCAAGACATTTCATATTCTTAGCTGATTATACCATGAAATAGAGGAGATTTTCAGCTTTATCCTGATATAGGTCACTATATTTAGCAAGTTGTGTGGACCTTACTGTTTCAACTTTCGTAAGCCACATTTACCCTAAATATATTCATTACGCTCTGACAATAGCGCGCGCACTGAAGCTTCGCACAGTTCAAAATGACATCCCGCATGAAAAGTTGAATAAAAGTTCGCAAGACATTTCATATTCTTAGCTGATTATATCATGAAAAAGAGGAGATTTTCAGCTTTATCCTGATATAGGTCTCTATACTTAGCAAGTTGTGTGGACCTTACTGTTTCAACTTTCGTTTGCCACATTTACCCTAAATATATGCATTCCGCTCTGACAATGGACGCCCGCACTAAAGTTTTGCGTAGTTCAAAATGACATGCCGCATGAAAAGTTGAATAAAAGTTCGCAAGACATTTCATATTCTTAGCTGATTATACCATGAAATAGAGGAGATTTTCAGCTTTATCCTGATATAGGTCACTATACTTAGCAAGTTGTGTGGATCTTACTGTTTCAACTTTCGTAAGCCACATTTACCCTAAATATATTCATTACGCTCTGACAATAGCGCGCGCACTGAAGCTTCGCACAGTTCAAAATGACATCCCGCATGAAAAGTTGAATAAAAGTTCGCAAGACATTTCATATTCTTAGCTGATTATACCATGAAATAGAGGAGATTTTCAGCTTTATCCTGATATAGGTCACTATACTTAGCAAGTTGTGTGGACCTTACTGTTTCAACTTTCGTAAGCCACATTTACCCTAAATATATTCATTACGCTCTGACAATAGCGCGCGCACTGAAGCTTCGCACAGTTCAAAATGACATCCAGCATGAAAAGTTGAATAAAAGTTCGCAAGACATTTCATATTCTTAGCTGATTATACCATGAAATAGAGGAGATTTTCAGCTTTATCCTGATATAGGTCACTATATTTAGCAAGTTGTGTGGACCTTACTGTTTCAACTTTTGATCGCCCCATTCACCCTAAATATATTCATTCCGCTATGACAATGGACGCCCGCACTGAAGCTTCGCACAGTTCAAAATGATATGCCCCATGAAAAGTTGAATAAAAGTTCGCAAGACATTTCATATTCTTAGCTGATTATACCATGAAATAGAGGAGATTTTCAGCTTTATCCTGATATAGGTCACTATATTTAGCAAGTTGTGTGGACCTTAGTGTTTCAACTTTTGATCGCCCCAATCACCCTAAATATATTCATTCCGCTATGACAATGGACGCCCGCACTGAAGCTTCGCACAGTTCAAAAATGATATGCCCCATGAAAAGTTGAATAAAAGTTCGCAAGACATTTCATATTCTTAGCTGATTATACCATGAAATAGAGGAGATTTTCAGCTTTATCCTGATATAGGTCACTATATTTAGCAAGTTGTGTGGACCTTACTGTTTCAACTTTCGTAAGCCACATTTACCCTAAATATATTCATTACGCTCTGACAATAGCGCGCGCACTGAAGCTTCGCACAGTTTCAAAATGACATCCCGCATGAAAAGTTGAATAAAAGTTCGCAAGACATTTCATATTCTTAGCTGATTATATCATGAAAAGAGGAGATTTTCAGCTTTATCCTGATATAGGTCTCTATACTTAGCAAGTTGTGTGGACCTTACTGTTTCAACTTTCGTTTGCCACATTTACCCTAAATATATGCAATCCGCTCTGACAATGGACGCCCGCACTAAAGTTTTGCGTAGTTCAAAATGACATGCCGCATGAAAAGTTGAATAAAAGTTCGCAAGACATTTCATATTCTTAGCTGATTATACCATGAAATAGAGGAGATTTTCAGCTTTATCCTGATATAGGTCACTATACTTAGCAAGTTGTGTGGATCTTACTGTTTCAACTTTCGTAAGCCACATTTACCCTAAATATATTCATTACGCTCTGACAATAGCGCGCGCACTGAAGCTTCGCACAGTTCAAAATGACATCCCGCATGAAAAGTTGAATAAAAGTTCGCAAGACATTTCATATTCTTAGCTGATTATACCATGAAATAGAGGAGATTTTCAGCTTTATCCTGATATAGGTCACTATACTTAGCAAGTTGTGTGGACCTTACTGTTTCAACTTTTGTTCGCCACATTTACCCTAAATGCAATCCGCTCTGACAATAGCGGCCGCACTGAAGCTTCGCGTAGTTCAAATTGACATGCCGCATGAAAAGTTGAATAAAAGTTCGCAAGACATTTCATATTCTTAGCTGATTATATCATGAAAAAGAGGAGATTTTCAGCTTTATCCTGATATAGGTCTCTATACTTAGCAAGTTGTGTGGACCTTACTGTTTCAACTTTCGTAAGCCACATTTACCCTAAATATATGCATTCCGCTCTGACAATGGAAGCCCGTATTGAAGCTTCGCACAGTTCAAAATGACATCCCGCATGAAAAGTTGAATAAAAGTTCGCAAGACATTTCATATTCTTAGCTGATTATACCATGAAAAAGAGGAGATTTTCAGCTTTATCCTGATATAGGTCACTATATTTAGCAAGTTGTGTGGACCTTACTGTTTCAACTTTTGATCGCCCCATTCACCCTAAATATATTCATTCCGCTATGACAATGGACGCCCGCACTGAAGCTTCGCATAGTTCAAAAATGATATGCCCCATGAAAAGTTGAATAAAAGTTCGCAAGACATTTCATATTCTTAGCTGATTATACCATGAAATAGAGGAGATTTTCAGCTTTATCCTGATATAGGTCACTATACTTAGCAAGTTGTGTGGACCTTACTGTTTCAACTTTCGTAAGCCACATTTACCCTAAATATATTCATTACGCTCTGACAATAGCGCGCGCACTGAAGCTTCGCACAGTTCAAAATGACATCCCGCATGAAAAGTTGAATAAAAGTTCGCAAGACATTTCATATTCTTAGCTGATTATACCATGAAATAGAAGAGATTTTCAGCTTTATCCTGATATAGGTCACTATATTTAGCAAGTTGTGTGGACCTTACTGTTTCAACTTTCGATCGCCCCATTTCACCCTAAATATATTCATTCCGCTCTGACAATGGAACGCCCGCACTGAAGCTTCGCACAGTTCAAAATGCATATGCCGCATGAAAAGTTGAATAAAAGTTTCGCAAGACATTTCATATTCTTAGCTGATTATACCATGAAATAGAGGAGATTTTCAGCTTTATCCTGATATAGGTCACTATATTTAGCAAGTTGTGTGGACCTTACTGTTTCAACTTTGATCGCCCCATTCACCCTAATATATTCATTCCGCTATGACAATGACAGCCCGCACTGAAGCTTCGCACAGTTCAAAATGATATGCCCCATGAAAAGTTGAATAAAAGTTCGCAAGACATTTCATATTCTTAGCTGATTATACCATGAAATAGAGGGAGATTTCAGCTTTATCCTGATATAGGTCACTATATTTAGCAAGTTGTGTGGACCTTACTGTTTCAACTTTCGTAAGCCACATTTACCCTAAATATATTCATTACGCTCTGACAATGGAAGCCCGTATTGAAGCTTCGCACAGTTCAAAATGACATTGCCCGCATGAAAGTTGAATAAAAGTTCGCAAGACCAATTTCATATTCTTAGCTGATTATACCATTGAAATAGAGGAGATTTTCAGCTTTATCCTGATATAGGTCACTATATTTAGCAAGTTGTGTGGACCTTACTGTTTTCAACTTTCGTAAGCCACATTTACCCTAATATATGCATTCCGCTCTGACAATGGAAGCCCGCACTGAAGCTTCGCACAGTTCAAAATGACATCCCGCATGAAAGTTGAATAAAAGTTCGCAAGACATTTCATATTCTTAGCTGATATACCATGAAAAAGAGGAGATTTTCAGCTTTATCCTGATATAGGTCACTATATTTAGCAAGTTGTGTGGACCTTACTGTTTCAACTTTCGTAAGCCACATTTACCCTAAATATATGCATTCCGCTCTGACAATGGAAGCCGCACTGAAGCTTCGCACAGTTCAAAATGACATCCCGCATGAAAAGTTGAATAAAAGTTCGCAAGACATTTCATATTCTTAGCTGATTATACCATGAAAAAGAGGAGATTTTCAGCTTTATTCTGATATAGGTCACTATACTTAGCAAGTTGTGTGGACCTTACTGTTTCAACTTTCGTTTGCCACATTTACCCTAAATATATGCAATCCGCTCTGACAATGGACGCCCGCACTAAAGTTTTGCGTAGTTCAAAATGACATGCCGCATGAAAAGTTGAATAAAAGTTCGCAAGACATTTCATATTCTTAGCTGATTATACCATGAAATAGAGGAGATTTTCAGCTTTATCCTGATATAGGTCACTATACTTAGCAAGTTGTGTGGATCTTACTGTTTTCAACTTTCGTAAGCCACATTTACCCTAAATATATTCATTACGCTCTGACAATAGCGCGCGCACTGAAGCTTCGCACAGTTCAAAATGACATCCCGCATGAAAAGTTGAATAAAAGTTCGCAAGACATTTCATATTCTTAGCTGATTATACCATGAAATAGAGGAGATTTTCAGCTTTATCCTGATATAGGTCACTATACTTAGCAAGTTGTGTGGACCTTACTGTTTCAACTTTCGTAAGCCACATTTACCCTAAATATATTCATTACGCTCTGACAATAGCGCGCGCAACTGAAGCTTCGCACAGTTCAAAATGACATCCCGCATGAAAAGTTGAATAAAGTTCGCAAGACATTTCATATTCTTAGCTGATTATACCATGAATAGAGGAGATTTTCAGCTTTATCCTTGATATAGGTCACTATATTTAGCAAGTTGTGTGGACCTTACTGTTTCAACTTTTGATCGCCCCATTCACCCTAAATATATTCATTCCGCTATGACAATGGACGCCCGCACTGAAGCTTCGCACAGTTCAAAATGATATGCCCCATGAAAAGTTGAATAAAAGTTCGCAAGGACATTTCATATTCTTAGCTGATTATACCATGAAATAGAGGAGATTTTCAGCTTTATCCTGATATAGGTCACTATATTTAGCAAGTTGTGTGGACCTTAGTGTTTCAACTTTTGATCGCCCCAATCACCCTAAATATATTCATTCCGCTATGACAATGGACGCCCGCACTGAAGCTTCGCACAGTTCAAAAATGATATGCCCATGAAAAGTTGAATAAAAGTTCGCAAGACATTTCATATTCTTAGCTGATTATACCATGAAATAGAGGAGATTTTCAGCTTTATCCTGATATAGGTCACTATATTTAGCAAGTTGTGTGGACCTTACTGTTTCAACTTTCGTAAGCCACATTTACCCTAAATATATTCATTACGCTCTGACAATGGAAGCCCGTATTGAAGCTTCGCACAGTTCAAAATGACATCCCGCATGAAAAGTTGAATAAAAGTTCGCAAGACATTTCATATTCTTAGCTGATTATACCATGAAATAGAGGAGATTTTCAGCTTTATCCTGATATAGGTCACTATATTTAGCAAGTTGTGTGGACCTTACTGTTTCAACTTGTCGTAAGCCACATTTACCCTAATATATGCATTCCGCTCTGACAATGGAAGCCCGCACTGAAGCTTCGCACAGTTCAAAATGACATCCCGCATGAAAAGTTTGAATAAAAGTTCGCAAGACATTCATATTCTTAGCTGATTATACCATGAAAAGAGGAGGATTTTCAGCTTTATCCTGATATAGGTCACTATATTTAGCAAGTTGTGTGGACCTTACTGTTTCAACTTTCGTAAGCCACATTTACCCTAAATATATTCATTCCGCTCTGACAATGGAAGCCCGCACTGAAGCTTCGCACAGTTCAAAATGACATCCCGCATGAAAAGTTGAATAAAAGTTCGCAAGACATTTCATATTCTTAGCTGATTATACCATGAAAAAGAGGAGATTTTCAGCTTTATTCTGATATAGGTCACTATACTTAGCAAGTTGTGTGGACCTTACTGTTTCAACTTTCGTTTGCCACATTTACCCTAAATATATGCAATCCGCTCTGACAATGGACGCCCGCACTAAAGTTCTTGCGTAGTTCAAAAATGACATGCCGCATGAAAAGTTGAATAAAAGTTCGCAAGACATTTCATATTCTTAGCTGATTATACCATGAAATAGGGAGATTTTCAGCTTTATCCTGATATAGGTCACTATAACTCCCCCCCCCCCCCCTAGCAAGTTGTGTGGGATCCTTACTGTTTCAACTTTCGTTACGCCACATTTACCCCTAAATATCTTCACTTCCGCTTCTGCCTAATAGCGCGCGCAACTGAAGCTTTCGCACAGTTTCAAACTGAACATCCCCGCATGAAAAGTTGACTAATAAAGTTCGCAAGGACATTTCATATTCTTAGCTTGATTATACCATAAAATAGAGGAGATTTTCAGCTTTATCCTGCTATAGGTCACTATTACTTAGCAAGTTTTTGTGGTGGACTTTACTGTTTCAACTTTCGTCTGCCCACATTTACCCTAAATATATTCATTCCGCTCTGACAATAGCGGCCGCACTGAAGCTTCGCACAGTTCAAAATGACATGCCGCATGAAAAGTTGAATAAAAGTTCGCAAGACATTTCATATTCTTAGCTGATTATACCATGAAATAGAGGAGATTTTCAGCTTTATCCTGATATAGGTCACTATACTTAGCAAGTTGTGTGGACCTTACTGTTTCAACTTTCGTCGCCACATTTACCCTAAATATATCATTCCGCTCTGACAATAGCGCCCGCACTGAAGCTTCGCAAGTTCAAAATGACATGCCGCATGAAAAGTTGAATAAAAGTTCGCAAGACATTTCATATTCTTAGCTGATTATACCATGAAATAGAGGAGATTTTCAGCTTTATCCTGATATAGGTCACTATACTTAGCAAGTTGTGTGGACCTTACTGTTTCAACTTTCGTTCCCCACATTCACCCTAAATATATTCATTCCGCTCTGACAATAGCGCCCGCACTGAAGCTTCGCACAGTTCAAAATGACATCCCGCATGAAAAGTTGAATAAAAGTTCGCAAGACATTTCATATTCTTAGCTGATTATACCATGAAATAGAGGAGATTTTCAGCTTTATCCTGATATAGGTCACTATACTTAGCAAGTTGTGTGGACCTTACTGTTTCAACTTTCGTACGCCACATTTACCCTAAATATATTCATCCGCTCTGACAATAGCGCCGCACTGAAGCTTCGCACAGTTCAAAATGACATGCCGCATGAAAAGTTGAATAAAAGTTCGCAAGACATTTCATATTCTTAGCTGATTATACCATGAAATAGAGGAGATTTTCAGCTTTATCCTGATATAGGTCACTATACTTAGCAAGTTGTGTGGACCTTACTGTTTCAACTTTCGTACGCCCCATTCACCCTAAATATATTCATTCCGCTCTGACAATAGCGCCCGCACTGAAGCTTCGCACAGTTCAAAATGACATGCCGCATGAAAAGTTGAATAAAAGTTCGCAAGACATTTCATATTCTTAGCTGATTATACCATGAAATAGAGGAGATTTTCAGCTTTATCCTGATATAGGTCACTATACTTAGCAAGTTGTGTGGACCTTACTGTTTCAACTTTCGTACGCCACATTTACCCTAAATATATTCATTCCGCTCTGACAATAGCGCCCGCACTGAAGCTTCGCACAGTTCAAAATGACATGCCGCATGAAAAGTTGAATAAAAGTTCGCAAGACATTTCATATTCTTAGCTGATTATACCATGAAATAGAGGAGATTTTCAGCTTTATCCTGATATAGGTCACTATACTTAGCAAGTTGTGTGGACCTTACTGTTTCAACTTTCGTACGCCACATTTACCCTAAATATATTCATTCCGCTCTGACAATAGCGCCCGCACTGAAGCTTCGCACAGTTCAAAATGACATGCCGCATGAAAAGTTGAATAAAAGTTCGCAAGACATTTCATATTCTTAGCTGATTATACCATGAAATAGAGGAGATTTCAGCTTTATCCTGATATAGGTCACTATACTTAGCAAGTTGTGTGGACCTTACTGTTTCAACTTTCGTACGCCACATTTACCCTAAATATATTCATTCCGCTCTGACAATAGAGCCCGCACTGAAGCTTCGCGTAGTTCAAAATGACATGCCGCATGAAAAGTTGAATAAAAGTTCGCAAGACATTTCATATTCTTAGCTGATTATACCATGAAATAGAGGAGATTTCAGCTTTATCCTGATATAGGTCACTATACTTAGCAAGTTGTGTGGACCTTACTGTTTCAACTTTCGTACGCCACATTTACCCTAAATATATTCATTCCGCTCTGACAATAGCGGCCGCACTGAAGCTTCGCACAGTTCAAAATGACATGCCGCATGAAAAGTTGAATAAAAGTTCGCAAGACATTTCATATTCTTAGCTGATTATACCATGAAATAGAGGAGATTTTCAGCTTTATCCTGATATAGGTCACTATACTTAGCAAGTTGTGTGGACCTTACTGTTTCAACTTTCGTACGCCACATTACCCTAAATATATTCATTCCGCTCTGACAATAGCGCCCGCACTGAAGCTTCGCACAGTTCAAAATGACATGCCGCATGAAAAGTTGAATAAAAGTTCGCAAGACATTTCATATTCTTAGCTGATTATACCATGAAATAGAGGAGATTTTCAGCTTTATCCTGATATAGGTCACTATACTTAGCAAGTTGTGTGGACCTTACTGTTTCAACTTTCGTACGCCACATTCACCCTAAATATATTCATTCCGCTCTGACAATAGCGCCCGCACTGAAGCTTCGCACAGTTCAAAATGACATGCCCATGAAAAGTTGAATAAAAGTTCGCAAGACATTTCATATTCTTAGCTGATTATACCATGAAATAGAGGAGATTTTCAGCTTTATCCTGATATAGGTCACTATACTTAGCAAGTTGTGTGGACCTTACTGTTTCAACTTTCGTACGCCCATTCACCCTAAATATATTCATTCCGCTCTGACAATAGCGCCGCACTGAAGCTTCGCACAGTTCAAAATGACATGCCGCATGAAAAGTGAATAAAAGTTCGCAAGACATTTCATATTCTTAGCTGATTATACCATGAAATAGAGGAGATTTCAGCTTTATCCTGATATAGGTCACTATACTTAGCAAGTTGTGTGGACCTTACTGTTTCAACTTTCGTACGCCCCATTTACCTAAATATTCATTCCGCTCTGACAATAGCGCCCGCACTGAATCTTCGCGTAGTTCAAAATGACATGCCGCATAAAAGTTGAATAAAAGTTCGCAAGACATTTCATATTCTTAGCTGATTATACCATGAAATAGAGGAGATTTTCAGCTTTATCCTGATATAGGTCATACTTAGCAAGTTGTGTGGACCTTACTGTTTCAACTTTCGTACGCCACATTTACCCTAAATATATTCATTTCGCTCTGACAATAGCGGCCGCACTGAAGCTTCGCGTAGTTCAAAATGACATGCCGCATGAAAAGATGAATAAAAGTTCGCAAGACATTTCATATTCTTAGCTGATTATACCATGAAATAGAGGATTTTCAGCTTTATCCTGATATAGGTCACTATACTTAGCAAGTTGTGTGGACCTACACTTTCAACTTTCGTACGCCCATTACCCTAATATATTCATTCCGCTCTGACAATAGCGCCGCACTGAAGCTTCGCACAGTTCAAAATGACATGCCGCATGAAAAGTTGAATAAAAGTTCGCAAGACATTTCATATTCTTAGCTGATTATACCATGAAATAGAGGATATTTTCAGCTTTATCCTGATATAGGTCACTATACTTAGCAAGTTGTGTGGACCTTACTGTTTCAACTTTCGTACGCCGCATTTACCCTAAATATATTCATTTCGCTCTGACAATAGCGCCCGCACTGAATCTTCGCGTAGTTCAAAATGACATGCCGCATGAAAAGTTGAATAAAAGTTCGCAAGACATTTCATATTCTTAGCTGATTATACCATGAAATAGAGGAGATTTTCAGCTTTATCCTGATATAGGTCACTATACTTAGCAAGTTGTGTGGACCTTACTCTTTCAACTTTCGTACGCCCCATTTACCCTAAATATATTCATTCCGCTCTGACAATAGCGCCCGCACTGAAGCTTCGCGTAGTTCAAAATGACATGCCGCATGAAAAGTTGAATAAAAGTTCGCAAGACATTTCATATTCTTAGCTGATTATACCATGAAATAGAGGAGATTTTCAGCTTTATCCTGATATAGGTCACTATACTTAGCAAGTTGTGTGGACCTTACTGTTTCAACTTTCGTACGCCCATTTACCTAAATATATTCATTCCGCTCTGACAATGGAGCCCGCACTGAAGCTTCGCACAGTTCAAAATGACATGCCGCATGAAAAGTTGAATAAAAGTTCGCAAGACATTTCATATTCTTAGCTGATTATACCATGAAATAGAGGGGATTTTCAGCTTTATCCTGATATAGGTCACTATACTTAGCAAGTTGTGTGGACCTTACTGTTTCAACTTTCGTACGCCACATTCACCCTAAATATATTCATTCCGCTCTGACAATAGCGCCCGCACTGAATCTTCGCGTAGTTCAAAATGACATGCCGCAATAAAGATGAATAAAAGTTCGCAAGACATTTCATATTCTTAGCTGATTATACCATGAAATAGAGGAGATTTTCAGCTTTATCCTGATATAGGTCACTATACTTAGCAAGTTGTGTGGACCTTACTGTTTCAACTTTCGTACGCCCATTTACCCTAAATATATTCATTCCGCTCTGACAATAGCGCCCGCACTGAATCTTCGCGTAGTTCAAAATGACATGCCGCATGAAAAGTTGAATAAAAGTTCGCAAGACATTTCATATTCTTAGCTGATTATACCATGAAATAGAGGAGATTTTCAGCTTTATCCTGATATAGGTCACTATACTTAGCAAGTTGTGTGGACCTTACTGTTTCAACTTTCGTACGCACCATTTACCCTACGTCCGCTTTTACCCTAAATATATTCATTCCGCTCTGACAATAGCGCCCGCACTGAATCTTCGCGTAGTTCAAAATGACATGCCGCATGAAAAGTTGAATAAAAGTTCGCAAGACATTTCATATTCTTAGCTGATTATACCATGAAATAGAGGAGATTTTCAGCTTTATCCTGATATAGGTCACTATACTTAGCAAGTTGTGTGGACCTTACTGTTTCAACTTTCGTACGCCACATTCACCTAAATATATTCATTCCGCTCTGACAATAGCGCCGCACTGAAGCTTCGCGTAGTTCAAAATGACATGCCGCATGAAAAGTTGAATAAAAGTTCGCAAGACATTTCATATTCTTAGCTGATTATACCATGAAATAGAGGAGATTTTCAGCTTTATCCTGATATAGGTCACTATACTTAGCAAGTTGTGTGGACCTTACTGTTTCAACTTTCGTACGCCACATTACCCTAAATATATTCATTCCGCTCTGACAATAGCGCCGCACTGAAGCTTCGCGTAGTTCAAAATGACATGCCGCATGAAAAGTTGAATAAAAGTTCGCAAGACATTTCATATTCTTAGCTGATTATACCATGAAATAGAGGAGATTTTCAGCTTTATCCTGATATAGGTCACTATACTTAGCAAGTTGTGTGGACCTTACTGTTTCAACTTTCGTACGCCACATTTACCCTAAATATATTCATTCCGCTCTGACAATAGCGCCCGCACTGAAGCTTCGCGTAGTTCAAAATGACATGCCGCATGAAAAGTTGAATAAAAGTTCGCAAGACATTTCATATTCTTAGCTGATTATACCATGAAATAGAGGAGATTTCAGCTTTATCTGATATAGGTCACTATACTTAGCAAGTTGTGTGGACCTTACTGTTTCAACTTTCGTACGCCACATTCACCCTAAATATATTCATTCCGCTCTGACAATAGCGGCCGCACTGAAGCTTCGCACAGTTCAAAATGACATGCCGCATGAAAAGTTGAATAAAAGTTCGCAAGACATTTCATATTCTTAGCTGATTATACCATGAAATAGAGGAGATTTCAGCTTTATCCTGATATAGGTCACTATACTTAGCAAGTTGTGTGGACCTTACTGTTTCAACTTTCGTACGCCACATTTACCCTAAATATATTCATTCGCTCTGACAATAGCGCCCGCACTGAATTTCGCGTAGTTCAAAATGACATGCCGCATGAAAAGTTGAATAAAAGTTCGCAAGACATTTCATATTCTTAGCTGATTATACCATGAAATAGAGGAGATTTTCAGCTTTATCCTGATATAGGTCACTATACTTAGCAAGTTGTGTGGACCTTACTGTTTCAACTTTCGTACGCCACATTCACCCTAAATATATTCATTCCGCTCTGACATAGCGCCCGCACTGAATCTTCGCGTAGTTCAAAATGACAGGCCATAATTAAAGTGAATAAAAGTTCGCAAGACATTTCATATTCTTAGCTGATTATACCATGAAATAGAGGGATTTTCAGCTTTATCCTGATATAGGTCACTATACTTAGCAAGTTGTGTGGACCTTACTGTTTCAACTTTCGTACGCCCCATTACCCTAAATATATTCATTCCGCTCTGACAATAGCGCCGCACTGAAGCTTCGCGTAGTTCAAAATGACAGCCGCATGAAAAGTTGAATAAAAGTTCGCAAGACATTTCATATTCTTAGCTGATTATACCATGAAATAGAGGAGATTTTCAGCTTTATCCTGATATAGGTCACTATACTTAGCAAGTTGTGTGGACCTTACTGTTTCAACTTTCGTACGCCCATTTACCCTAAATATATTCATTCGCTCTGACACGGACGCACTGAAGCTTCGCACAGTTCAAATGACATGCCGCATGAAAAGTTGAATAAAAGTTCGCAAGACATTTCATATTCTTAGCTGATTATACCATGAAATAGAGGAGATTTTCAGCTTTATCCTGATATAGGTCACTATACTTAGCAAGTTGTGTGGACCTTACTGTTTCAACTTTCGTACGCCACATTTCACCCTAAATATATTCATTCCGCTCTGACAATAGCGCCGCACTGAATCTTCGCGTAGTTCAAAATGACATGCCGCATGAAAAGTTGAATAAAAGTTCGCAAGACATTTCATATTCTTAGCTGATTATACCATGAAATAGAGGAGATTTTCAGCTTTATCCTGATATAGGTCACTATACTTAGCAAGTTGTGTGGACCTTACTCTTTCAACTTTCGTACGCCCCATTTACCCTAAATATATTCATTTCGCTCTGACAATAGCGCCCGCACTGAAGCTTCGCGTAGTTCAAAATGACATGCCGCATGAAAAGTTGAATAAAAGTTCGCAAGACATTTCATATTCTTAGCTGATTATACCATGAAATAGAGGAGATTTTCAGCTTTATCCTGATATAGGTCACTATACTTAGCAAGTTGTGTGGACCTTACTGTTTCAACTTCGTACGCCCCATTTACCCTACATATCATTCCGCTCTTACCCTAACTATATTCATTCCGCTCTGACAATAGCGCCCGCACTGAATCTTCGCGTAGTTCAAAATGACATGCCGCATGAAAAGTTGAATAAAAGTTCGCAAGACATTTCATATTCTTAGCTGATTATACCATGAAATAGAGGAGATTTTCAGCTTTATCCTGATATAGGTCACTATACTTAGCAAGTTGTGTGGACCTTACTGTTTCAACTTTCGTACGCCACATTTACCCTAAATATATTCATTCCGCTCTGACAATAGCGCCCGCACTGAAGCTTCGCGTAGTTCAAAATGACATGCCGCATGAAAAGTTATAAAAGTTCGCAAGACATTTCATATTCTTAGCTGATTATACCATGAAATAGAGGAGATTTCAGCTTTATCCTGATATAGGTCACTATACTTAGCAAGTTGTGTGGACCTACTGTTTCAACTTTCGTACGCCACTTTACCCTAAATATATTCATTCCGCTCTGACAATAGCGCCCGCACTGAAGCTTCGCGTAGTTCAAAATGACATGCCGCATGAAAAGTTGAATAAAAGTTCGCAAGACATTTCATATTCTTAGCTGATTATACCATGAAATAGAGGAGATTTTCAGCTTTATCCTGATATAGGTCACTATACTTAGCAAGTTGTGTGGACCTTACTGTTTCAACTTTCGTACGCCACATTACCCTAAATATATTCATTCCGCTCTGACAATAGCGCCCGCACTGAAGCTTCGCGTAGTTCAAAATGACATGCCGCATGAAAAGTTGAATAAAAGTTCGCAAGACATTTCATATTCTTAGCTGATTATACCATGAAATAGAGGAGATTTTCAGCTTTATCCTGATATAGGTCACTATACTTAGCAAGTTGTGTGGACCTTACTGTTTCAACTTTCGTACGCCACATTCACCCTAAATATATTCATTCCGCTCTGACAATAGCGGCCGCACTGAAGCTTCGCGTAGTTCAAAATGACATGCCGCATGAAAAGTTGAATAAAAGTTCGCAAGACATTTCATATTCTTAGCTGATTATACCATGAAATAGAGGAGATTTTCAGCTTTATCCTGATATAGGTCACTATACTTAGCAAGTTGTGTGGACCTTACTGTTTCAACTTTCGTACGCCCATTTACCCTAAATATATTCATTTCGCTCTGACAATAGGCCCGCATGAAGCTTCGCGTAGTTCAAAATGACATGCCGCATGAAAAGTTGAATAAAGTTCGCAAGACATTTCATATTCTTAGCTGATTATACCATGAAATAGAGGGATTTCAGCTTTATCCTGATATAGGTCACTATACTTAGCAAGTTGTGTGGACCTTACTGTTTCAACTTTCGTACGCCACATTCACCCTAAATATATTCATTCCGCTCTGACAATAGCGCCGCACTGAATTCGCGTAGTTCAAAATGACATGGCGCATGAAAAGTTGAATAAAAGTTCGCAAGACATTTCATATTCTTAGCTGATTATACCATGAAATAGAGGAGATTTTCAGCTTTATCCTGATATAGGTCACTATACTTAGCAAGTTGTGTGGACCTTACTGTTTCAACTTTCGTACGCCCCATTTACCCTAAATATATTCATTCCGCTCTGACAATAGCGCCCGCACTGAATCTTCGCGTAGTTCAAAATGACATGCCGCATGAAAAGTTGAATAAAAGTTCGCAAGACATTTCATATTCTTAGCTGATTATACCATGAAATAGAGGAGATTTTCAGCTTTATCCTGATATAGGTCACTATACTTAGCAAGTTGTGTGGACCTTACTGTTTCAACTTTCGTACGCCCCATTTACCCTAAATATATTCATTCCGCTCTGACAATAGAAGCCGCACTGAAGCTTCGCGTAGTTCAAAATGACATGCCGCATGAAAAGTTGAATAAAAGTTCGCAAGACATTTCATATTCTTAGCTGATTATACCATGAAATAGAGGAGATTTTCAGCTTTATCCTGATATAGGTCACTATACTTAGCAAGTTGTGTGGACCTTACTGTTTCAACTTTCGTACGCCCCATTTACCCTATATATTCATTCCGCTCTGACAATAGCGCCCGCACTGAAGCTTCGCGTAGTTCAAAATGACATGCCGCATGAAAAGTTGAATAAAAGTTCGCAAGACATTTCATATTCTTAGCTGATTATACCATGAAATAGAGGATTTTCAGCTTTATCCTGATATAGGTCACTATACTTAGCAAGTTGTGTGGACCTTACTGTTTCAACTTTCGTACGCCCCATTACCCTAAATATATTCATTCCGCTCTGACAATAGAAGCCCGCACTGAAGCTTCGCACAGTTCAAAATGACATGCCGCATGAAAAGTTGAATAAAAGTTCGCAAGACATTTCATATTCTTAGCTGATTATACCATGAAATAGAGGAGATTTTCAGCTTTATCCTGATATAGGTCACTATACTTAGCAAGTTGTGTGGACCTTACTGTTTCAACTTTCGTACGCCACATTTACCCTAATATATTCATTCCGCTCTGACAATAGCGCCGCACTGAATCTTCGCGTAGTTCAAAATGACATGCCGCATGAAAAGTTGAATAAAAGTTCGCAAGACATTTCATATTCTTAGCTGATTATACCATGAAATAGAGGAGATTTCAGCTTTATCCTGATATAGGTCACTATACTTAGCAAGTTGTGTGGACCTTACTGTTTCAACTTTCGTACGCCCCATTTACCCTAAATATATTCATTCCGCTCTGACAAAGCGGCCGCACTGAAGCTTCGCACAGTTCAAAATGACATCCGCATGAAAAGTTGAATAAAAGTTCGCAAGACATTTCATATTCTTAGCTGATTATACCATGAAATAGAGGATTTTCAGCTTTATCCTGATATAGGTCACTATACTTAGCAAGTTGTGTGGACCTTACTGTTTCAACTTTCGTCCGCCACATTCACCCTAATATATCCGCTCTGACAATAGCGCCCGCACTGAGCTTCGCACAGTTCAAAATGACATGCCGCATGAAAAGTTGAATAAAAGTTCGCAAGACATTTCATATTCTTAGCTGATTATACCATGAAATAGAGGAGATTTTCAGCTTTATCCTGATATAGGTCACTATACTTAGCAAGTTGTGTGGACCTTACTGTTTCAACTTTCGTACGCCCCATTTACCCTAAATATATTCATTCCGCTCTGACAATAGCGCCCGCACTGAATCTTCGCGTAGTTCAAAATGACATGCCGCATGAAAAGATGAATAAAAGTTCGCAAGACATTTCATATTCTTAGCTGATTATACCATGAAATAGAGGAGATTTTCAGCTTTATCCTGATATAGGTCACTATACTTAGCAAGTTGTGTGGACCTTACTGTTTCAACTTTCGTACGCCACATTTACCCTAAATATATTCATTCCGCTCTGACAATAGCGGCCGCACTGAAGCTTCGCACAGTTCAAAATGACATGCCGCATGAAAAGTTGAATAAAAGTTCGCAAGACATTTCATATTCTTAGCTGATTATACCATGAAATAGAGGGATTTTCAGCTTTATCCTGATATAGGTCACTATACTTAGCAAGTTGTGTGGACCTTACTGTTTCAACTTTCGTACGCCACATTCACCCTAAATATATTCATTCCGCTCTGACAATAGCGCCCGCACTGAAGCTTCGCGTAGTTCAAAATGACATGCGCATGAAAAGTTGAATAAAAGTTCGCAAGACATTTCATATTCTTAGCTGATTATACCATGAAATAGAGGAGATTTTCAGCTTTATCCTGATATAGGTCACTATACTTAGCAAGTTGTGTGGACCTTACTGTTTCAACTTTCGTACGCCACATTCACCCTAAATATATCTCCGCTCTGACAATAGCGCCCGCACTGAATCTTCGCGTAGTTCAAAATGACATGCCGCATGAAAGAGTTGAATAAAAGTTCGCAAGACATTTCATATTCTTAGCTGTTATACCATGAAATAGAGGAGATTTTCAGCTTTATCCTGATATAGGTCACTATACTTAGCAAGTTGTGTGGACCTTACTGTTTCAACTTTCGTACGCCACATTCACCCTAAATATATTCATTCCGCTCTGACAATAGCGCCCGCACTGAATCTTCGCGTAGTTCAAAATGACATGCCGCATGAAAAGTTGAATAAAAGTTCGCAAGACATTTCATATTCTTAGCTGATTATACCATGAAATAGAGGAGATTTTCAGCTTTATCCTGATATAGGTCACTATACTTAGCAAGTTGTGTGGACCTTACTGTTTCAACTTTCGTACGCCCCATTACCCTAAAATATTCATTCCGCTCTGACAATAGCGGCGCACTGAAGCTTCGCGTAGTTCAAAATGACATGCCGCATGAAAAGTTGAATAAAAGTTCGCAAGACATTTCATATTCTTAGCTGATTATACCATGAAATAGAGGATTTTCAGCTTTATCCTGATATAGGTCACTATACTTAGCAAGTTGTGTGGACCTTACTGTTTCAACTTTCGTACGCCACATTCACCCTAAATATATTCATTCCGCTCTGACAATAGCGCCCGCACTGAAGCTTCGCGTAGTTCAAAATGACATGCCGCATGAAAGATGAATAAAAGTTCGCAAGACATTTCATATTCTTAGCTGATTATACCATGAAATAGAGGAGATTTTCAGCTTTATCCTGATATAGGTCACTATACTTAGCAAGTTGTGTGGACCTTACGTTTCAACTTTCGTACGCCACATTCACCCTAAATATATTCATTCCGCTCTGACAATAGCGCCGCACTGAAGCTTCGCGTAGTTCAAAATGACATGCGCAATGAAAAGTTGAATAAAAGTTCGCAAGACATTTCATATTCTTAGCTGATTATACCATGAAATAGAGGAGATTTTCAGCTTTATCCTGATATAGGTCACTATACTTAGCAAGTTGTGTGGACCTTACTGTTTCAACTTTCGTACGCCACATTTACCCTAAATATATTCATTCCGCTCTGACAATAGCGGCCGCACTGAAGCTTCGCGTAGTTCAAAATGACATGCCGCATGAAAAGTTGAATAAAAGTTCGCAAGACATTTCATATTCTTAGCTGATTATACCATGAAATAGAGGAGATTTTCAGCTTTATCCTGATATAGGTCACTATACTTAGCAAGTTGTGTGGACCTTACTGTTTCAACTTTCGTACGCCACATTCACCCTAAATATATTCATTCCGCTCTGACAATAGCGCCCGCACTGAATCTTCGCGTAGTTCAAAATGACATGCCACAATTAAGATGAATAAAGTTCGCAAGACATTTCATATTCTTAGCTGATTATACCATGAAATAGAGGAGATTTCAGCTTTATCCTGATATAGGTCACTATACTTAGCAAGTTGTGTGGACCTTACTGTTTCAACTTTCGTACGCCACATTTACCCTAAATATATTCATTTCGCTCTGACAATAGCGCCCGCACTGAAGCTTCGCGTAGTTCAAAATGACATGCCGCATGAAAGTTGAATAAAAGTTCGCAAGACATTTCATATTCTTAGCTGATATACCATGAAATAGAGGAGATTTTCAGCTTTATCCTGATATAGGTCACTATACTTAGCAAGTTGTGTGGACCTTACTGTTTCAACTTTCGTACGT
>JAPZVO010000500.1:0-32678 GCA_029962745.1 Echinometra lucunter | reverse complement strand
GATTTAGTGTGTATTATCTTGAGTAATTTGCCGTCCTACTTTGTCCATAATATCATTAAATTCTTTTTTTTTTATAATTGTGTGTTTATTGAAGGATCAACAACTAATTATCATATTTACAAATAATCAGAGTAATTGTGAGCAAAACAAAACAAATTACAACATTTACAACAGATTAGGAAAAATTAAAAGAAAAAAAAAAGGGGGGGGCAGAAACAGGACTCAGAACATATATCGCTTAGTTAGTAGTACCATATTTGGAAGTTAGTACTACCATTAACCAACACAAAGGAGACAATAATAGAATACTGATCATGGCATTACATGGGGTTTGTGATTTACATAAAAACTTGGAAAAGGAACAGATACTTGTATTTACCTTGGTCGAGGGTTGCAGAAGTAGACATACATGTAGACAGGGCATAACATACATGTAAAAAATGTATGTGAGAGAGAGATTGTCAACAGTAAGATATTCACACTATTCATTGTATACATCAAGATTACACATTAGAGTGGATGGCATGATCCATCAAGACAAAAAATCAAGACTTATATAAATTATCAAAGAAAAAAATCATAAAATAAAACGCCATTTCTTGAAATGAATGGGTAATTTGTTTCTTTTCTTGGCTAACAAGTATTCGATTTCTCTCTGTTTTCTAACAAAGGATTTAAATACCGCAAAATTTGGAAGATTGTTTTTAAACTTACAAGTATAAATATGGAATTTCAAAAGTAAAAATAAATACGAGACAAACTTATCACTGTAAATTCCAAAGAGTTTTTCAAAGTTAGTTACATTAACAGGATTTTCACATTTCTGAGATATAATATCCAGTAGATCATGCCAGATTGGAGTGACCTTCTCACAATCACAGAATAAATGAACCATAGTTTCCACTTTTTCATTACACAGGGAGCAGTTAGGAGAATCTCTTCTTTTAATTTTGTACAGAAAATCATTCAGAGCAATGGCCTTATGGAAAATCTTGAAATAAAAAGATCTCATTTTTGTATCAATAGTACACAAAAAATTAGTATAGTGTATTTTATCCCAGTTTAAGTTTACAGGTACAGGTAAGTTTTCACTCCAGTAAGCATATCTCTTGTCAGGAACATGGGAACCAAATAGAACAGTATATGCATTCTTGGGGACTTTTTTTGTACTTAGCAGCTTTTGGACTATGGTTTCGTGAACTCCAACAATATCAACGTCAAAATTTTTCATCCAATCTTCTGGAATACTTTTAATTAAAAAATTAAATTTCCTTCTATCTCCAGAGGGAATATCAAAATCTAATACCAATTCTTCAAAAAGCTTATGACCAGGAAATTGAGGGTTAAATAAGTCAGAGATAGTACATACATTTTTATCAAACCAAGAAGCGTAAAAAAATATGATTTAGATTTTGAGCGAATTGACCTGTTGAACCAAAGAGATTGACAAGCGCTTAGTTCTGAAAATTTGTAGCCATAAAATTCTTTAGTAGCTTCTTCTCTATATAAATACCAAACGCGCAATGATTCAGCTAGTTGCATATTGCCCAGTGATTTCAGGATACTCTCTGGAGCAAATGACTTCCACAAAAGAGAAACATCTGCATTAAATTTTTCCAAAAAAGATAATTCAATACATTTCCAAGGAGCAGTAAAATTTACATCAAGAAGACTTTTCACCCACAACATTTTTTGAGAATTTGCAAAAGTTAAGGGGTCAATCATTTTTAAACCAGCTTGGATATAATCATTACACATAATCTTTCTCTTAACTCTGTCTTTGCCCCCATTCCAAATAAATTTAAAACAAATTTTATTCAACTCTTTAAAAAAAGAAAGGGGTATTCTAATACAAAGAACCGAGAAAAGATATATCAGTTGTGGCAATATAATTGTTTTTACAACACACACTTTACCAATCAAAGAAAGATTTCTCATACGCCAGCAATTTATGGTCTGCTCAATTCTTTTCAGTTTTTCTTTATGATTTAAATGAAATATTTGATCTGTATTTAAGGAAAAATTTATTCCTAAACATTTAAAATGAGATTTATTCCATGAAATACCATGGCTAGTATAGGGAAAATTCTGACATCCTTTTTTAGAGCCAATCCAAATAGCTTCGGTTTTACTAAAATTAAGTTTACATCCCGAATACAGACCAAATTTAAATAAAGTTTCAAAAAGCTGAGAAAAAGAGTCATCTGACCCATCTGAAAAACAGACAGAGTCGTCCGCAAATAAAGAAATTTTTGCCTCTTGGTTTTCAAATGGAATACCTTTAATTTGTTCATTCTGACGTATAGATAAGGCCATTATCTCAATGACAAAAAGGAATAAGTATGGAGAAATTGGACAACCTTGAAAAATGCCTCTTTTCATTGAAATGCGATCAGATAGAAAACCATTATTAATTACGTAGCTTTGGCGATTAGAATACAAAGTTTTAATGGAATCAATGAAATTATGACCAAAACCAAATTGCTCTAGGGTTTGAAATAAAAAATCATGGGAGACACTGTCAAAAGCCTTCTCGATATCAAGCAATATAATAGAACCTGGAATATCGTTAGTTTCAGTATACTCAATAATATCCAAAATAAAACGAATATTATGACCAATATTTCTACATTTCATAAAACCAGATTGGTCAGGGTGGATAAGATAATGCAAACAACGTTTTAAACGGTTAGCAAGGCATTTGGCTAAAATTTTATAGTCTGTTGTCAATAAGGTAATTGGCCTATAATTCTTAATCAACAGGGGATCCTTGTCTTTCTTAGGAAGAAGAGTAATAATGATTGAGTAGAAGAAATAACCAGTTGTCTCACGATGTAGCAAACGTAGTAGGAAAGCGACGTTTCGTCTGCAAGCTGCTAGACTTCGTCAGGCAATGAGCAAAGACGCTGCTGCGCACGGGTTATATAGCGTCGGGAGCTATTGTCTGGCTCCACTCGGGCATGAGCCGCGCTGTGATTGGCCGGAGCCGCTGGCCAATCAGGGTCCGCGCTGGTGCTTGGTGCCCGCTGGAGCGTGCACCGCGCGCTGTGAACGGTGGATGCAGTATGCCGTCGGATGGTAGGTAACCATTCATCAGGGATCTCAATGCCGCTGTCCCTGTTGATATTGCTCGGGTGCAAACGGATCTGAATCGCTTCCTTAATGCGCCGCGTATACCAATGCTTATCATTAGCGATGCAGCTGACTTCATCCCAGTTAGGTGGATGATCGGAGTCCCAAGCATGTTCTGCAACAGCAGAGCTATCGGTGCGCCTAAGCCGAACATCACGGCGATGTTCCTTCATGCGTTCCCCCACAGGTCTACCAGTCTCACCGATGTAGACTTTGTCGCAAGTCGAGCATGGGATCTTATAAACAACCCCATCGCGTCTGTCGGGGATCGGGCGGTCTTTCGGACGGACCAGCTGGCTGCGGATGCTGTCGGACTTAAATATAACTCGGATGCCATGCTTCTCCAAGCGCCGGCGGAGAAGATGCGCGATACCATCAACAAACGGGATTACTATAGCGGATTTGAATTGCGCAAGCTGTTCGGACGGAGCGCTCTTCTTCTTAGCGACGCGGTTAACGAAGGAGCGCGGGTAACCGTTAGAAATAAGAGCCGAGGTGATGTGTTGCTTCTCTGTAGCTGTGCAATGGGGCTTAGTAACGATGCGTGAAGCTCTGTCGTAAAGACACTTCACTACCCCGCGCTTAACGGACATCGGGTGATGCGAATCATAAGCAATGTACTGATCGGTGTGTGTGGGCTTCCTGTGTACGGTGGTGTACAGTCGGCCGCTGGTGTCACGGTGCACCAAAGTGTCTAGAAAGGCAATGCGCTCGTTGCACTCCATCTCCATGGTGAAACGGATGGATGGCTGCTGCGAATTCATGTGGCTCAAAAGGTCATTGGCGGCGGATCTATGCGTGATGATAAACGTGTCATCTACGTATCGCTTCCAAACTCTAGGGGCGCAGTCGGGCGGGCAACTACTCAGCGCGCGTTCCTCAAAAGCTTCCATGAACAGGTTAGCGATCACCGCGGAAACAGGGCTGCCCATGGCTGCTCCTTCTTGCTGTTCGTAGAAATTGCCGGCAAACATGAAATATGTAGATTGCAAAACAAAACTCAAAAGCTCAGTTACCTGGGCCGGAGATAACTGTGTGCGCTCGGATAGGCTCTCATCACGTTCGAGTCTGCTAAGTGCGACTTTGCATGCGGCGTCGATGGGTACATTGGTAAACAATGATACCACATCAAATGAAACCATGACCTCATGTTCCTGTATGGTTTCGCTGCGCAGGAAATCGACAAACGACGCGGAGTTATGGACAGCATGTCCATTGGAACCGACTAAGGGAGCAAGAATATCAGCGAGATACTTAGACGTGTTGTAAGCAAACGAACTCACACATGATACAATCGGACGAAGCGGAATGTCAGCTTTGTGGATTTTTGGCAGTCCATAAATCCTGGGCGGTTGCTTCTGCGACGGTTTTAGCTTACGGTAGGTAGAATCATCAATGTCACCATTCTTGTGAAAGCCGCGAAGAATAGTGGAAAGCTTGCGGGAGAGGCGATCGGTCGGGTCCTTCCCGATAGCGTGATATGGGCCGGATTCAATTAACTCGGACATCTTGGCGCGGTAGACATCGGTGTCCAGAATAACACTGGGGCGGCCTTTGTCTGCTGGCAAAATCATAATAGACTCGTCTTCCTTGAGCGATTTCAAGGCTTTGCGCATGCCGGGAGTAATGTTTGGTTTAGGCGGTTCGGCGGAGGAGAGGATAGCTCCTACTACGTTTGCTACATCGTGAGACAACTGGTTATTTCTTCTACTCAATCCTTCACCACGATGAACCTCTTCCACATCATCTCTCAGAAGTATGGGCGCCCTGCCCTAAGGCTTGTCCGAAGACACGAACGCTGCTCGAAGAAACTCGCGAGATTTTCCAACCATCTTACCTTCCTAACCCGTTGCATCAAGAACGCCGTTATCCCGAAAGATCTTAGAGTTCGTCCGCCAGTACCCACCAAGTCAGCACGTATCATCGCCGAGAGGACCTCCCGCCTTTTCCTCCGCGAAAGAATCCGCCTCACCCGCATGACTCTCAAGTCTATCCGCGCCGAGATTGAGTCCAGTACTACCCTTGTCCGTTCCGCGCTCGCCGAAGAGCACTACAACAATGCTCTCGAGCTTTTCGACGATATCTACCGCTACGAATTTGAGAAGTGCAAGTCCCGACAACAGGATAAGTATCGCAAGATTAGTTCAGAGGGTAAGGATGTTTCCGTATGTGCCGATTCTAGCTCTCGGGTCGTCAATTTGTCTAAACGCAAACTGACTTCTGATGAGAGTGCGCTGCTCGCCAAGGGACTTAACTTTTCAGTAGCCCCGAAGCGTGTTCCCGCTACCGAGATTGTTGCGAAGGTGGAATCCTCCATCCGTTCGCTTGATGCCGAAACCACCGGCTCCGTAAGAAGAGAGATAAATGCTATCCTCTCCTCCGCCGCCCTTACAAAAATTTCCTGTGGTAATACCACACGATTACCACAGGACTGTACCACACGATTACCACAGGACTGTACCACACGATTACCACAGGACTGTACCACACGATTACCACAGGACTGTACCACACGTTTACCACAGGACTGTACCACACGGTTACCACATGATTACCACAGGAAATGTCCTGTGGTAAATGTCCCAATTTACCACAGGAAGGGATTAACATGTGGTAACAGTTACCACAGAAGGGATTAGTATGTGGTAACAGAAATACCACACATCAGTTACCACACACGGTTACCACATATATTACCACACAGTTTACCACACACCAGTTACCACACAGAATTACCACAAGCCAGTTACCACACAGAATTACCACATGCCAGTTACCACACGCCATTTACCACACAGAATTACCACCGCCAGTTACCACACAGAATTACCACACGCCAGTTACCACACAGAATTACCACACGCCAGTTACCACACAGAATTACCACACGCCAGTTACCACACAGAATTACCACACGCCAGTTACCACACAGAATTACCACACACAATTACCACACGCCATTTACCACACACAATTACCACACGCCAGTTACCACACAGAATTACCCATGCCAGTTACCACATACTTTTACCAGACGTACCATACGGCAGTTAGCGCACAGATTACCACAGACCTTATACAAATTTTATACCATGGTAATAGAGAAATACAACATACCACGGCTCCAGACCTGTCAACCCTGAAACCCAAGAAAAAAGGACAAATGACAAAGCAGAGGCTAAAAATAGGGAAATTTCTGAATTTCCTATACATGACTACAGACAGGTTTTTGCAAAAAGAGGGACACATGGTAGAAGTGGCTCTTTCTTTTACCAAAAATCGGGATTGTCCCTACTAAATAGGGAGAGTTGGCAGGTATGCGGCTCACCCACACAACCTTGCATAAATGAAACTTGATTTGGTCAAAAGTCTCCCCCCTCCCCCTGTCGATTTTTGAAACCTTTTTTGCAAAATAAATTGTCTAATTAAATGAAAACAATTCATAATCCAGCTATTAATGCAAGGTACATGGTTGTACATATTTGTGGTAATAGTAAGTGGTAACTGCATGGTGAACAGTTGCGATAGCTGATCTATCTAGACATACATGTATATTTAAGATTTCCACAATATGCTACAGCTTTGAACAGCTTTAATTGATAACAATAAAATGTATTTACAAGTGATACTGACAGAAGTACTGACAAGTTCTGAATACTGTTAGCAGCTGACATGTGAAAAACAATACATGCTTATAAACATAAAGAAACAGCAGAATACACATGTATGTACTATTTACATTTGATAATGACAGAAAGTTAT
Organism: Echinometra lucunter; assembly: GCA_029962745.1. Classification (NCBI taxonomy): domain Eukaryota; kingdom Metazoa; phylum Echinodermata; class Echinoidea; order Camarodonta; family Echinometridae; genus Echinometra; species Echinometra lucunter. Next base: position 25,784 of record JAPZVO010000500.1, on the reverse strand, counting down.
GGAAAGTACTGTAAAATCACTGTATAAAAACAGTGAACTTTGAAAGAAAAAAAAACGAAACCCGTTTTAAACACGGCAGTAGCCTTAATGCATATTGCCACGTTCATGTGCAATCACCTTTTAAGGAAAATACCGAACGACATTTGAAACTAGACCCGCAACATGGAGTTCCATGTCCGCATATATACCAAACAAGTTTGATTATAAACTGACTTGTGGTGTGAAGTTTGAAAGTTACTAACCCGCCTGTAGAGACTTGAAAGTAAATTTCAGAATTGAACCTATATACCTGATCTTTATCCCCCAAATAATACTAAGATCTCAATTGAACATACCATCAAAATTGGGTAAAGTTATTCAAGTTTCATATGCATCAAGTGCAGAAGGACTGTTGCGGCGTTTCCTTAGTATCGCTCCACCGCGGTGGCTGACAAACAAAAATTGGATTATCTTGGATTGGACACCTGGGGGGGGGGGTGGGGGGGGGGAGTGTAACATAAACAGATACAATCAATCTTACAATCAATTGTATCTCTTTAGTACATGTTTTATGTTACACCCCCCAGGTCTAGCAGTTTCCACTGTATGCAATATAACAATTTTGAACAGGGGAAAGTTATTACTGCTTATGTTTATCACAGACAACATAGTACAACATGGACAATTGGGAAGCATTACATGTACCTTGTTAAAGCTGGTCTCAATGTTTTGCATCCTCAAATCTGACAATACAAGAATCGCAAAGGCAATTACTTCCAACCATACAATTCTTTTGGACAAATGGATTTTTTTTTCTAATAACAAAATTGATATGTTGAATATTTGTCACAAGAAAAATGGACGAGAGGATCTGAAATATAATTTGACCATTAGTAAAAATAGCTCCATTTGCCTTATGATTATCAGTATCAGAAATTCAGAAGGTCATATCATAAACTCAGGCCAAGTTGGATGGATTTTCTGCGATTCTGCAAATGGTTAAGACTACCTTTCAAAGCTCCTAAATACAATTCCTCCCTAATGACTTAATCATCAGATTGCATAATAACCATAAGCTGTCACCTGGCATCAAAAGCATTATAATGTGAAACCTTTAACCCCCTACTGAACTGGACTATTTTGAGCTCCTCTCTGACTGGGGGGTGTGGGGGGGGGGGGGCTACCAGGCCCCCCCCCCATGATCTAGGTCATTGACCGCACAACGAAAATCGGCACGCATGTCGCCCAACACGTACTCTATAAAATGGTATTATTTTTTTCAAAATGATGTGGTTTCATTAATTATTCTAATTTATGCATGATTTATCCATGAAAATCAGATTTTTTGCTCTAAGGCCCTAAATAAAGCTCCTAATATGCTAATATTTGGTCCAGATACTCTGTGGTGTTTTCACCAAATATACCACCAAAAATTTACGTTCTCAAAACTTGTTCCTTATATATTTTTTTCAATTTCTTATGTATTTCTTTGTTTTTTTTACCTTTTGGTTTTTTTTTGGATGGAATTTGTCAGTAACACTGTTGCAATCATAAATAGCATAAAATGAATCAGTTTGAATAAGTAATAGCAAAAATATTCATACATTTATGATTTTGGGCTGAAAACACAATTTGTATTGAACTTGTACAAGAAATCACGTTTTTGAGCAGTTTTTTTCGTTTGACATGCATGTACGTTATGCGTAACTTCGGAACCACTTATCCAAACATTGCGAAAATGGTCTTAAAGGATGCGGGAGACTTGAAGGAAAAAAGTGCCGAAACATTGCAGTGATAACTTTTCACATTGCAGACATATTGCGTAAAACGTCTAGGGAGGCCTCCAAGCCCCCGCCCCCAGTTCAGTAAGGGTTATTGTAAGAAGAATCAAACACAAAATATGCAGATGAATTATGGAAAACACAATCAGACAAATTTTCCTACATGGAGAAAAACTCAAATGAAAATATGATAATAATAATAATAATCATAATAATAATAATAATAATAATAATAATAATAATAATATAGCCTTGAAATAATTTCCCCTGATGGTGATTTTAGTGTTTTGGGAAAATATCACACTGAGTCAAATGTTAATGGTTACTCAGGAAATAGTATTCAATACCTCTGTTTGGGACAAGTTTTTAGTCCTTTACAAAACTAAAAGCTGCTACAAAGGGATAAACTTCTAGATGTTTTTCCATAGTCGTAACAAGAGGCTCTGAGTTAGTGGCTTGATCCATGTGCATTGGGATTTAGTACCGACCTGTATGTATGATGAAATGAAATCAAGGCAAGATTGGTTAACTAGAGGGATTACTAATAAAGAAAAAAAATATTATGATTTTGAGCCAGAAACAGTGAGTTTCAGAACAAAAAGCATTACATCCTACATGCCATAGTACATGCCTTTCCATTACTTTATTATGTTCAGAATATTTAACTTCCACTAAGGCTAAATGATGTGTTCATGATAAAATCTTACAAAATTAAAAGAAAAAATTAGTTATTAATTCTGAAAAAGCAAATAAATTAATAATTTTCAAAAAAGATAGTCCATGACTAGTTTCTTCAAATAGGGATGAGAGGGCCCTACAGCAAAATGTCTCAAACCCAAGTCCATAGGAGAATCCATTTCCGAAGAAGTACAGGACAGGATTATCAAAGATTCACATTTATTAATGTAAAACTCAAGCTACTTAATTACCATTGGAAAGTTCACATCCAGAAGGTGAGGACTATACAAGTGAACCAATGCATGACATCTTTTCCTTCGATGTAAACTCTCTGTTGTTGCAAAGTCCGGTGTCTAGGAGGAAGCCATCTAGTGTTGTGACATGATACCCCCAAGGTAAGAGCCATGTAGCCTGATTTGCAGAATTGAGAAAAAAAAAAGAAGAAATATCATCTGGAATTGGAAAAGTAAACTGAAAGCATAAGATTTTGTGAGTTATGAGTACATATACTTTTGACTGGCAAAGTTTGCATATATGTCCCGAAAATACATTTAAAAGCTATGTTTTGAGCATATTACATTCAAGATTAATCGCATAAAATTGGTGAAATAATCTTATCTTACATTCCATGCACACAGACATACGAATAGCTGTCATGTTCTTTGGTACATACATTTACAGATCATTTTCTTCCTATTCTTCAATCAAAGCATACTCACAGCAGCACCCGCATTCTTAAAATGGGAAACTCCCTCACAATCGCCTCAGTCATGATCATCTTGAGTTTCGTTATCGTGCCACCTTGTTGTTTGGCTGGAAAAAGAAAGAAAGAAAAGACAAGATCAATCGTCAAGTTCTGCCGGCATCTATTCTCTGCTAGATAATGGGGGAGGGGGGGGGGGGGGGGGGGATCACTCATCACAATTCACATGATGCGCTGCCGCTGCATCACAGTTTTATGCAACCTGAACCATATCCCTAAAAGGCACCATATTTCCCATTCGTGACAAAGGTCCACATTTTGTGGTTTGGCCTAATATCTTTTGATGCAGAGCCCTAAAAATCATGCAAAATACATGAGCAGAAAGAGCAAAAAATTCTACACAAACTGTGCACATTTTGGTTGCGTCAATATTCGTTGACTGATGCTGAAAATTTTTAAAATGAAAATAAGCATTAAAATCCTTAAATTGGCAATGTGATAGAAAGTTTAAAATCACCGTTTTCCCCTGTAAATTGGCAACTTTTTGACTTCTCATCGTTATTTCTGTCAATTTATATTCATTTCAGATACATGATGATGTTTTATCAGAAAAATGTAGCAATAAAATAAAAATGTTGGTGTTGCCAATTTAAAGAATAAAAGCTGATCAAATTAGGCTTTAAATAATTCCTGTCACGAATGGGTTAAGGGTTTGTCTTCACTTTTCAGTCATGATAGATATTAGATACATTGTCAAAATTATAAGAAAACATTGGACATTACCATACAATTTCATAATTCCTTGATAATTCCTTTTCAGGGTCTAGATCTAACATTAGATCTTCTCTCTCTACATCATTCTAGATCTACATGTAACTGCTACATGTGACTCTAAAGCAACTGATCTAACGTTAGGCTAGACTAGACTCCTATAGTCATGATAGTACATGTATTGTAACTTGTTATTCATCACTGTCATCATTCACTTGTCAATGTCATGTGTTAGGTTAAGGCCTAGATCTAGATAGAGGGAATTTAATTTTTCACTCGACTACAGACTGCAGTCGAGTGAAATTCCAGCAAATGGCAGTGGGCATTTAAGTTGAATTTGTAGTACAGACTACAGTAAATGTCCACTGCCATTTGCTGGAATTTCAAAGCGAGGAATTACCGGCCGCAGCCGGGCAACGATTAGCACACAAAATCATGGTCACAGATTCACAATACAAACGTAAATTGCGACTGCCACACGTAACGGCCAAATGCAGAGAGCACTAAGCTACGCCGACCCCTACGCCAGCATGGCCGGAGAGCTCCGGGGAGCCGGCGGGACGAAGGAGCTAGCGCATACCCTGCAGACGGGCGCAGAACAAATTGTCATTGCGGCGAATCATGCAACTAAGCTATCAATATACTGCATCATATTTTCATTACGTTCTCTTTATCAGCTCATTAGAAACGATTACAGACTAAGATGCAAACTATGAAATATGCAAAAAATTCTTACCATCCTATTTTCCTGAAAATCTGGAAATTTGTCTACTCTCGATCCTTCCTGCTTCGAAATCTCTCGCAGGAACTACCGTTAATTTTGCCGCGTACTATACGCATTTCAATTTTGCTAGCGCGCGATTGCGAGAGCTCGCTCTCGCCGACCAATCACAAGTCTTGAATAAGTTTCTACATTATCTAAAACGTCTTTGGTCATAACCGTAACTGTTGGATAATAATTTCGTTTTAGATGAACGGAATTCTATTACAATTCCGATAAAATCTGATAGGAAAATTGGACCACTGAATGTAGCAAAAATAAAAAATAAATAAATTAATTAATAAATGAATAAAGAAATAAAAAGAAATAGAAATATGTAAATAATAATTTCAAAAAGTACCAAGGGGGTGTACTCTTATCTCTCAATTGTGTGTGTGTGTGTGTGTGTGTGTGTGAGGGTGTGTGTGTTGTGTGTGTGTGTGTGGGGGGGGGGGGGGGTTACCTCCCTAAACGTCCTGTGGTAATTCCTGTGGTACCTGTCTATATACCACACAAAATACCACAGGAATTACCACGGGGAGTGGGGACACCAGGCACTCACAAAAAGGGTAGGATTACAACTTTATTTATTCATTTTTTTTGGGGGGGGGGTTGTTTGTTTGTTTTTGTTTTTGTCTTTGTTTTTTTTTTTTTTGTTGGATATATCCAAAATTTGATGGCATACAAATTAGGCTTCTTTTTCCTGGGGGAAGGGGTGTATATTATTTATAGGCCTATATAGGTCCTTGTATATCTCCCCCCCCCCCCCCCTCATATATTCAGGTTGGGGTGGCCTGTATGAACATCCACCAATAACTTTTTTTTTTTTTAATTATTATTGTTTGATTCGCTCAATACCACAGAACACCACATGTATACAATGTGCCTACATTTAAAGAGCCAGCCCTATCCCTGGGCCCTATCAAAATACCCTGGCACCGCCCCTGTACCACAGAACAGAATAGGACCACAAGCAACCAGCTGCTTACATTACCACACAAATATATGATAGAGTACCACAGGTTTACCTGTGGTAAGAGATATTAGTGTGGTATTCCAGGCGTTAACGGTACCACAGGAATACAAAAGATAGCTAACAGTTGACATTACAAGTACGTGGTGTGGTAACATATATTCATGTGTATTTAGGAAGTACCACAGGAGTACAACAGGACCACAAGTATACCACAGCCACCACTTGACATTACCACACAAGTATACGATAAATTACCACAGGTGTACCTGTGGTAACAGGGTAACATATTCCTGTGGTATTTTGTGTGGTAAAGACAGGTACCACAGGACATTTGAATACCACAGCCTCCACTTGACATTACCACACAAGCATACAGCAAAGTACCACAGGTGTACCTGTGGTAAACTTATATTCCTGTGGTATTTTGTGTTGTAGAGAAGGTACCACAGAGAATTACCACAGGATATTTGAATACCACAGCCACCACTTAACATTACCACACAAGTATAAAGCAAAGTACCACAGGTGCACATGTGGTAAACCTCTGATAACAGATATTTCTGTGGCATTATGTGTGGTAAAGACAGGTACCACAGAGAATTACCACAGGACATTTGAATACCACAGCCACCCCTTGAAATTACCACACAAGTATACAGCAAAGTACAACAGGTGTACCTGTTGTAAACCTGTGGTAACAGATATTCCTGTGGTATTTTGTGTGGTAAAGACAGGTACCACAGAGAATTACCACAGGACATTTGAATACCACAGCCGCTACTTGAAATTACCACACAAGTATACGGCAAAGTACCACAGGTGGGCCTGTGGTAAACCTGTGGTAACAGATATTCCTGTGGTATTTTGTGTGGTAAAGTCAGTTACCACAGAGAATTACCACAGGACATTTTTGTAAGGGCGAACCGCCTAAACCAAACATTACTCCCGGCATGCGCAAAGCCTTGAAATCGCTCAAGGAAGACGAGTCTATTATGATTTTGCCAGCAGACAAAGGCCGCCCCAGTGTTATTCTGGACACCGATGTCTACCGCGCCAAGATGTCCGAGTTAATTGAATCCGGCCCATATCACGCTATCGGGAAGGACCCGACCGATCGCCTCTCCCGCAAGCTTTCCACTATTCTTCGCGGCTTTCACAAGAATGGTGACATTGATGATTCTACCTACCGTAAGCTAAAACCGTCGCAGAAGCAACCGCCCAGGATTTATGGACTGCCAAAAATCCACAAAGCTGACATTCCGCTTCGTCCGATTGTATCATGTGTGAGTTCGTTTGCTTACAACACGTCTAAGTATCTCGCTGATATTCTTGCTCCCTTAGTCGGTTCCAATGGACATGCTGTCCATAACTCCGCGTCGTTTGTCGATTTCCTGCGCAGCGAAACCATACAGGAACATGAGGTCATGGTTTCATTTGATGTGGTATCATTGTTTACCAATGTACCCATCGACGCCGCATGCAAAGTCGCACTTAGCAGACTCGAACGTGATGAGAGCCTACCCGAGCGCACACAGTTATCTCCGGCCCAGGTAACCGAGCTTTTGAGTTTTGTTTTGCAATCTACATATTTCATGTTTGCCGGCAATTTCTACGAACAGCAAGAAGGAGCAGCCATGGGCAGCCCTGTTTCCGCGGTGATCGCTAACCTGTTCATGGAAGCTTTTGAGGAACGCGCGCTGAGTAGTTGCCCGCCCGACTGCGCCCCTAGAGTTTGGAAGCGATACGTAGATGACACGTTTATCATCACGCATAGATCCGCCGCCAATGACCTTTTGAGCCACATGAATTCGCAGCAGCCATCCATCCGTTTCACCATGGAGATGGAGTGCAACGAGCGCATTGCCTTTCTAGACACTTTGGTGCACCGTGACACCAGCGGCCGACTGTACACCACCGTACACAGGAAGCCCCACACACACCGATCAGTACATTGCTTATGATTCGCATCACCCGATGTCCGTTAAGCGCGGGGTAGTGAAGTGTCTTTACGACAGAGCTTCACGCATCGTTACTAAGCCCCATTGCACAGCTACAGAGAAGCAACACATCACCTCGGCTCTTATTTCTAACGGTTACCCGCGCTCCTTCGTTAACCGCGTCGCTAAGAAGAAGAGCGCTCCGTCCGAACAGCTTGCGCAATTCAAATCCGCTATAGTAATCCCGTTTGTTGATGGTATCGCGCATCTTTTCCGCCGGCGCTTGGAGAAGCATGGCATCCGAGTTATATTTAAGTCCGACAGCATCCGCAGCCAGCTGGTCCGTCCGAAAGACCGCCCGATCCCCGACAGACGCGATGGGGTTGTTTATAAGATCCCATGCTCGACTTGCGACAAAGTCTACATCGGTGAGACTGGTAGACCTGTGGGGGAACGCATGAAGGAACATCGCCGTGATGTTCGGCTTAGGCGCACCGATAGCTCTGCTGTTGCAGAACATGCTTGGGACTCCGATCATCCACCTAACTGGGATGAAGTCAGCTGCATCGCTAATGATAAGCATTGGTATACGCGGCGCATTAAGGAAGCGATTCAGATCCGTTTGCACCCGAGCAATATCAACAGGGACAGCGGCATTGAGATCCCTGATGAATGGTTACCTACCATCCGACGGCATACTGCATCCACCGTTCACAGCGCGCGGTGCACGCTCCAGCGGGCACCAAGCACCAGCGCGGACCCTGATTGGCCAGCGGCTCCGGCCAATCACAGCGCGGCTCATGCCCGAGTGGAGCCAGACAATAGCTCCCGACGCTATATAACCCGTGCGCAGCAGCGTCTTTGCTCATTGCCTGACGAAGTCTAGCAGCTTGCAGACGAAACGTCGCTTTCCTACTACGTTTGCTACATCGTGAGACAACTGGTTATTTCTTCTACTCAATCCTTCACCACGATGAACCTCTTCCACATCAAGAGTAATAATACCATTTCTCTGGGAAGGCGTCATTGAACCATTTTGTAGAGAAAAATTAAAAGAGTTTATTAATAACTCACAGATATCAGGCCAAAAACAATATAAAATTCAACTGGCAAACCATCAAAACCGGGAGTTTTATTCGTCTTCATAGATTTAATTACTTCATACAGTTCATTTTGGGAAAGAGGAGCTTCTAAAAATTGTATGTCATCCTCATGTAATTGGGGAATAGTAATATTGTCAAAAATTGCTCCATGAACTTCATTTTCATCTACTGCCTGTAAATTGTTTGGTACAGAGTATAACTTACTGTAAAATTCGTGTATATTTTTCAAAATAGATTTGGAATCCATAATCACGTTATTACCATTATCCATCAATTTGTTAATATTTTTCCTTTGCCATGCTCTACTTTCCAAATTACAAAAATATTTACTGCTCTTTTCACCTTCCTCTAACCATCTAACCCTGGATCTAATTATCAAGCCCTTGGTTTCGAATTCATAAATTTTGTTTAATTTGTCTTCCATTTCTTCCAACTGCAAAAATAGCGGGTCGTCTGATGTAACCTGAGTACTTGTTGATAATTGTACTTTGATTTTATCAATGTCATCTAATAATTTTTTTTTTCCAAGTTTCTTTCCCTTTTCTTGCGTGCAGAATACTCTATGGCAACCCCAGTGATATAACATTTAAAAGAGTCCCACAATATATTAGCATTACACTGGGAGTCTTTATGAATAGTCTTGAAATCTTTAATATTTTCCTTAATCAAATTGATAAAATCAGTATCATGATTTAAATAATGTGTATTCAATTTCCAGTAGCCTCTACCTTTGGGAGGTTGATTATCATCAAATTCAAACATCACAACTGAATGATCTGATTGAATTCCAGGCAAAATTTTGGATTTTTTACAATTATTTAAGAAATTACTTGAAACTAAAATAAAATCTAACCTAGAGAAGACTTTGGGGTTCTTTTGATGTCTTGTGTATTTTTTCAAACTGGGATGAAAAGATCTCCAAACATCACACAAACCATATTCATCCATTATTATAGAAAGCATTTCACTAGCTTTTATATTAGAATGCTGAAGCCTAGAACCTTGATAATCAAGAGGGCCAAGGACAGTATTAAAATCGCCAGCTACAATTAGAAAAGAGTTATCAAATTTGTCAATCTCCGCAAATAATTGTAGCAAAAAGTCAGGGTCATCATTATTTGGGGCATAAACATTTACCAGTGTTAATGGGAGTTCATTTACAAGTGCATTTAAAATCAAAAATCTACCATTGGGATCTCTAAAAAGGGCTTTCACCTTAAGATTAACTGACTTTCTAATCAGAATAGCGACCCCTCGGCTATTGGATGTGAAATTAGCAAAAAAGGCATGTTCTCCCCACTGAGATTGCCATAATTTTTCATCATTAATGTCAGAATGAGTTTCTTGAAGAAATATTATATCAGACTCAATGGACCGCATGTAATGAAAAACCTTTCTTCTCTTGACATAGTCCTGCAACCCTCGACAATTAAAAGAACATAGTTTTATATGCATTGGTCTTTATATATAGTCAATGTAATCAAGGTACTTCTTGCATCTAGGAAAAAACAATCCCATGTACATGTATGTACAATGCTCCAAACTAAGCTGAAGAAATTAAAACAAGATAGGTGAAATGAAATGTTGTGAGAAGAACTATCTTTCCAAAAATGTACAATTTGAAATCTGCCACAGGAATAACAAAATAAAACGAGAAAAAAAACAAAAAAGGGGGGAAAAGACCATCATCATGAACAAAGGTGCAAAAAGATCATTAAAAAGAAAGTAAATACAAGAGGGCGTGGCTGCGCAAAGGTAGGGGCAAAGCCTCAAATCAAAAACGGCTCTGCAAGAAACAGCAAGTCCACAATTTGGGACAGGAGCAGACGAATATAAAACTATAGAGTATCTGGCAGGTTTAAGGCCTACACTAGAAGTACAGTACAGTATAAACATCAGGTATGAAAAAAAAAAAAGGCACACAAGATTGGAGGGGGCACGACCGGCATGACCCCACTGCCACTCTCTTGAAAACACAATGACATAAAAAGTAAGCAAGAGTGGCCGAGTGATGAATACATAAAGTAGGTTTTAAAAAAGACTTGAACTAAAATATGTTTCTTGTGTTCTATGTTCTAACCTGTAAAAAATGATTGATAGAGAAGGCAAAATAAACGAGTCAAAAAGTCAGAATGACAGTTACTGAACAAAGAGCAGCTTTCCATCTCCTGCTCTATAGACAAGACGATCGGGGTAGAGGAAAAATGGCCTCTTATTTTCCTCTTTCAACTGCTTGAATTTCCCCATTTTCTCCTTCCTCATGTTAATGACCCTCTTGGAAAAGTCATCGCTCACAAAGATCTTGTTTCCGTTGAAACGTTCTGCCTTGAATTTATTTACGCATGCTTTGCGAACTTTCTCTTTGGAAGAGTAGGAAGAAAATGCTGCGTGGATAATACGGGGAGGCCTCTTCTCATTCTCAGGCTCAGCTCTGGGAAGCAGTGTACTCGGAGTACGATGGCAACGCTCAATAACAAAGTCACCGGCAGCCAGACCCACAAACGTTGTCAGCATATCTTGCATAGCAGCCTGGCAATTCTCTTTTGGGTTTTCTGGGATGCCGTGAAACACCAGATTACACCTGCGGCTCCTGTTCTCCAGGTCGTCAAGTTTAATTTCCCAGTTAGATCTCTCCTTCTTCAAAGCTTGGATTTCCTTCTCCAAAGTGTCAATTTGGAGTGAGCAGGCTGTGACAAATTCATCATGTTCCTTTACTTTAAGGCACACTTCATCCAACCTTTTTGTAATCTTTTCATCTAGACGCTTCTCAAAACCCTCAAAGAAACGTAGAAACCAGCTTGGGGGACGATCAACTTCAACTGCATTTTCGCCAGATACCCCAGCAAAGTCCAGCGGGCGTGCAACAGAGGCCTCGCCCGACCCTCCCCTGACGCCTGAGCCTTCGACTGCCACACGTTTACTTGCAGGTTTTGAAGGAGTGTTTTCTCGGTCAATGCAGTGTGATTGCCTTTTCTGATCCATTGTATCTTTTTCTTAACACCGAAAAGAATGATAAAGTTACTTCAAAACTGTACTTACTGGTTCATAACAGTGTTCTTGTGCCAAAAAACCGTCAGATTACTGAGCGAAATTAAAATTCAAACATCATCGTCAAGGGCGCCCTCTCCGTTCCCCAATATCATTAAATTCTTATATTTTGAACCGGCTTTTATTGCTTGATTTCCTTAAATCTTCTGATATGCAAAAATGGATCAACGTAATCTGTTTTATTGACTCCCTATGTACTGCAACGTCATGCTGCTGCCTCATCTCTCTCTCTCTCTCTCTCTCTCCCTATCTTACTCCAACCCTCTTCCCTTTCTTATTTCTCTTTATCTCATCGACCATGTCTTCTTTCTACTGCTTCTTTCTCTCTCTTCACCCCCCTCTCTCTCTGTGCCTTTTAGTTTATATGCTCTCTCTTTTTCTTCGGCTTTGGTCTTTTTTAACTTCTCTTTTTCTTATATCTTCTTCGCTCTTTAGTCTGTATCATCTTTCCTTCGTTGTGTTACTTTATCACCGTCCTTCTTTTTATTCTTTGTTTATTATGTCATTAATTCTTATACATGTATTTTGAACCAATTTTTATTTTTTTATTTCCTTGAATCCTCTGATTTGCATGCTTTAAGATGGACGGTTGATTGAGTGACATAGCGGGGGAGGGCGTGATGCAGAAAAGAGGGAAGAACACGGTCTAATTATTATGAACGATTACCTTAGTTGATTGGCCTAATATGTTTTTATACGTAATTGCAATTTGATATTTTGGAATATTCACGACGTTTGTACATGTTTCATTGATCAATTTTGTATTGTTCTGCGTTTATTTCTTATTTCTTCTCCTCTTTCCCTTGCCTTTGTAAATTTCTTCTTCTTTTTAGAAAAAAGCTTTCTTTCTTGTATTTTACGTTCCTTATTCTTCTTGTTTTTCTTCTTCTTCTCTCTTTCGCTCTCTCTCTCTCTCCGCGTCCCTTTACCTCCCTTCCTTACTTTCTCTATTAATTTCTGTTTCTCTGTCTTGTCATTCATGTTCATTTATATCATGGAAGGGTATTTTACATGTTCACAATTTTGTTACTGCTTATTATTATTATTGTATGTCATCTGCCTATATACACTTGATTTTTCAGTCTTCGGACTGTTTGTCCAGTTTTTATTCCAATAAAACCGAATTTATCTTTCTATTTATATAGGGTAGTTCTGTAGCATGACGACTCTCCACCTGCTTTGTAAAACTGCATTTGTGTATGATTTAAACATTGGTTAAGAAGCAAATAAATTGCACTTGTAATCAAATTCGATTTATCAATGGAAAGAAATTACCAGGATTTTGCATTCATAACATGTTTATTCTTTTCAAATCATACCTTTCTATCACTTATGCCCTTGAGCATTTCACCTACATTGCTCTTTTATCGTACATCAAATAGATGAAAATGCTATAAGCATTACTGATACCAACGTGTGCACGTGTTTAAAAAAAATTATTGGCTGTCTGTACAGGGGTTCAGAGAAGGATAAAACTGTAGGCCTTTCTCTGTTGTTAGCCATGTCACTAAGATAACTGAGAAAGAGGTGCAATCTCAACTTCTTGAGTATTTAAATGAAATTAATATGATTAATCTCGATCAATCTGCCTTTTTACCTGATCACTCTACTTTAACATGTCTTCATCGTATAATTGATGATTTTTATGAAGCTCTAAATGAAAAGGAAATGGTGGCAGCTTGCTTATTAGATATTTCTAAATGCTTTGATTGCATTGAATATGATTTGTTACTGCATAAATTAGAGAAATATGGAATGTTAAGTGATCAGTTATAATAATGGTTTTGAAGTTTTATTTCAAATAGAAAAAAAAAACCCTGCTCAATATCAGGGTATGACAATAACAGATAAAACTAGGGTAATGCTTTTAAAATCAAAATCTTTAAGGGAATTTAATATTACTATTGAAGGACAAAGATTAGAGCAAGTACGAGTTATTAAATACCTTGGAATTACGATTGATGATCAGTTGAAATGGAATAATCATATTGATATTCTATGTAAATTCGTAGCGTGTAAAGTCCATTTTCTTGCCAAAATGAGTAAATTTGTTAACTCTTCTTTATTGAATATATTGTATAAAATCTGATTCAACCATGCTATGATTATGCATGTTCAGTATGGGCAAATTGCCCGGATGTTTATAACAAGAAACTGTTTAGAACACAGAAAAGAGCTGCACGGATTATAACGTGAAATTTTGATAATCAGAAAAGTAGTGGAGACGAATTAATGATTGGTTTATCGTGGCCTCGAAATGAGCAAAGACGTGATTATTTCTTGCCACTCTTTTATATAAATGTATAAACGTACTGCTCCGATGCGATCATGCAATGAAATTGAGATGTATTTTGATCGCCATGGTTTTAACACTAGGAATGCTGATTTAATAATTTTACCTCAATCCAAGCTGCAATCATTGAAACAATCTGTTAGGTATGAAGGTGCAATAATGTGGAATGATCTCCCCGGTGGACTACAAAATGCAACATCACTTTAAAGCTTTAAATTTAATTACAAGAAAACGCTAATATTTGTTATTTTTTACTATATCAGTAAATCCCATTTCTCTATCCCTACACCTCTCTCTTCCTCTCTCTTTCATGATATTTTGGTACTTTTATCCTTTCTCTCCCCTCTCTTGTTTCTTTGACGTGTTTGAGGACTGGGGAACAATGTTTATTTGATGCATCAATCTTTTAGCACCCAAGACCCCTGCATCCTCAATAAGCTTTAATATTTGTGCTCCAGGCAATACTTCTACTAAAGAACGACTAATGAGTTGACTAGCCAACGAAGAAATAGGGTGTTTACGGAATCAAACTGCCTTTGGATTCCGCGCCTCGTGGTCTTATGACATCCTTTAATAAGTTCAAGCTCCGTTGACCCTACACTCTAAAAAAGATTGGTCAAAATAACCAATTTGTTGGTGAATATTTACTTCAAACGTCCTAGCTCTACACCTTTCGCTTGAAAGTAGTGAGAGTAGATTGATGCTTTAGATGCGCAGTCCCATACATTTTTGTACGCGCCTAACCATGCCCATGCAAAAATCAAAATTCACGCACGTCACATGATGCTAATCTAACCAATCACAGCGCGTACAATACATCATGTTGAAAAGATGAAATGAGAGAATAATAATTGCGTAGCTCACTCAGAGCTGTCACGCCTTATTGCTGGCCCGTCTCTGTGGTCTAGTGGTTAAGGCATTGGCATTCTAAACCAGTGACCGGGGTTCGATTTCCGGCGGAGGAATTTTCTAAACGTTTGATTAAGAATTGGCTGACAGTTTTTGGTGACATCGAGTGAGCTATACGCAATTATTATTCTCTCATTTAACGTCTTGCATTGTGTATTATCTATGACGGAGTGGCCAAAGTTGTAGAATTTGTCCATATATTTCCATACGGTATATATACGGTATCTTCGTATGTTTATAATAATGTCTGTACGTGAGTATGTATGTATTTAATGTAATGTAGTATGTAGTATAATGCATTTAATGTAGTTATTACTCAGTTATTCATGCTTGCGAAAAGGTGTTTGAAAGGAAACAATTATTTTTTTTCTTTTAATTTTAGTAATGGTAGTATTGATAACAAATATTGAAAAAACAATGTGATGTGTAGTTAAATACTTTTGTCCAGTATGCATCACTGAATGTTAACCGTGATGTTGTATTTGGATTGTCAGTGTTTGCCGCTTAGTAGGTGACTCATTGTTAAAGAAGATGTGAATAAAGTTTCGAAGATATAGAACAATGTGATGTATAAGGTGGCTCACTGCTAATTAAGATGTGAATAAAGTTTCATATGTATGTTAGGGAGTATGGACGTATGCACGTGTGTGTGTGTGTGGGGGGGGGCGTGTCTGTGCGCGAGTGTGTTTACGTTTATGTATGCTTACCAGACTGCTTCGTTGTAATTATCCTTTTTATTATGACCTGTATTTGTAGGTCTACCAAATATTTTGTAACTCGCTTATCTCTATCTATCTACCCCATTGCTAGGAAGTCATGTAGTACATGTATATTGTTATTTTGTATTCTCCTCTTTGTTCTTTCATTATGTCTCAGCATTTTGATACTTGTGTTGCAAGTGCTGTGTGATAGAGTTTCTTCTTTATTGTGTCTTCTAACAGTGTAACTTGTACTCAGTGTTAGACGCCTTTTATGGTGTAAAGCGCTATAGAATTTATTTTATTAAACGCTATAAATGTAAACTTATTATTAAAATGTGCGGAGGGTCAAAAGAAAAAAAATGTAAGGTAACATAACTGAGCAAATTAGATTAGTTACTTCGGAACGAGGTAAAAACAAAGCAAAATAAAAACAAAAACGAAACAAACGCAAAAACAGCAAAAATATCAGAAGACATTCACAATTAATGATTACTGTCCAATCTCCATGAATTCGGTGTGGTAGGAGATGAGACAATGATGACGCATGGTCTAATTGCACAAGAGGGTGCAAGATAAACTGACGCATGATCACATCCACCTTTTCAGGATGGGTTTCCATGGTAACTCTTTAATCAATAACTAGTGTCTCAGCAAACTCCAAGATGCCTCATTATGCTGAACAGATTGCACTGAATAAAGAAACATTCTAATGTTAAGCCAATGTTTTGTTCCTTTAACAAAGTGGACAATTCACTTTTTATTTTGATATTTCACATATTGATACATTGCCTTGCATTTCGCAGTTTGAAATTTATTTTGATATTTGTGAAGAACATGATGCGAAATTTTCATCAACATTATCATTATTATTCTCCCACCCCCCGCAATTTACACGGGACGAAAGGCCGGGTGGCTGGCATCCTTAACCTCTACATTCTCCTTATGTCAGTCGATTCTTGCATTTCGACGCGAGGCCTTGCCGAATTGTTAATGTTACAGTGGAAATCAGTGTGCCCTCTTAATGTTCTATGATACTAACAGTCCTCCTGTAATCCTAACAACCCTGTGCCTATATCGTATCCTGTCCTATCCTATATCTTAAACCTATGTACTGAACTCTTGTCAAGTCTTTCTATATATAGGGACCAGATTGCAATGACCGTTAAATAATAGTTGACGATTAAAATTTTTTAATTAAGACCCAGAAATACCTCTTCGAATTGCATTTTGGGCATTACTATCATTGTTTTGCATTAAGTTTGCATTATAGAATTTTGTACAGAAAGGCCAAAATAGACTGCCATCTGTCCTTTTAAAATTATGATTTTGGTCAATTCTAGATCTTTTGTGAATATTTATGAATCATGATCGATTACTTTCCAGTCTAAGGACCTGCAGAAAACCTTAAGAGGTTTAAAAACGTTTTTTCCAGGCGAAGACGTAGCGGACGTTATAGAAACGTTTTGTGTTTGCTGGGAATGAAATATATATTTCATTTAAAGGAAATATATATTTCATTTAAAGGAAATATATATTTCATTTATGATATCAACCGACTGACTTTCTGTAGAAGAATGTATTTATTTGTTCATTTGGACATCGGAAAAAAGAAATTTGGTAACGATTCTACCAAAAAGTTGAAGAAGGGTGTTTTTATTTGCTCATTCATAATGATTTGGAATTGAACGTTTTTAACACTTCTAATAAATGTTCAACAAAAAATAGGTCAGGAAAAAAACGTTCTGTACACGTAAGGTACAGGACGTTTCATTTTGTAACGTCCATTGACGTTTTAAAAACCTTTCCCCCCAAAAAAACTGTGGTAAATGCTAAGTCCAAACTTTGACGTTATATGTACGTTTTAAAAACGTCCGTTCTAGCCGAAGACGTACGGAACCTCAAAAAACTTTGAGGAAACGTTCTGAAAACGTTATGTGTTTGTGCATGTACCCCGGACAATTACCCATGGGGAAACTATCCCGTGACATCAAAATACATTTTGTAATATCATTATCATTACATAAACTCAAACAGAACTTTTATCCGTTGTAATCCTTTCGCTGACGGAAAGGGTTGCTAAACGTTAAACTGCTCACCCATCACAGCCCATTTTCGACCCAACAATTACAGCTTTGTGAGAGATTATTAATACTATTCAATTTATGCATTTGACATTATTAAAACGGTCACCCACGGGCGTCGCTAAAGGGGGGGGGGGTGTGGGGGGGTGTGACACCCCCCCCACTCAAAATTCTTGTCGGCAAATTCACGATCGCTGTCGGCAAAAAAAAAAAGGAGATAGAGAGAGAGAGAGAGAGAGAAAGGAGAGGGAAGAGGAAGGAGGAAAAAAGAGGAGTAAGGTGCCCAAATAGAGTCATATTCGGCTTATTTACTTGTGCATTTTGACGACGAAATAATACTGGTACCATGAAAGAGAGCGTAAATTTTTCCTTGCTCGCTGTGCTCGCTTGTATTATATTTAGATACAGGATGTTTTCGGAAAGCAAACAAATTCGGCTAGTGAAATGAACACTATATAATCTAGATATCTTTAGGCCCATCATGTATTTTGATGAAGAAGTATTACTTCTACCATAAAAAGAGTATGTATATTTTTCCTAGCTCGCTGCGCTCGCTCGTATTATATTCAGATACAGGATGTTTTCGGAAAGCAAACATATTCGGCAAATGAGATGAACACAAATATATAATTTAGATAAATTATCTTTAGGCCCATCATGTATTCTGATGAAGAATTATCACTTCTACCATAAAAAGAGTATGTATATTTTCCTCGCTCGCTGCGCTTGCTCGTGTAATATTTAGATATAGGATGGTCTTAAAAGCAAATAAATTAGGTAGGAGATGTGACCAAATATATCAAAATAGGTACCTTAAAGGCCAATCGTGTATTTTGATGAAGAACTTTCACTTCTACCATGAAAAGGATTATGAATTTTTCCTCGCTCGCTACGCTCGCTCGTATAATATTCAGATACAAGATGGATTGGGGAAAGCAAACAAATTTTGCAATCTATAGGCCCATCGTGTATATTGATGAAGAATTATCACCTACCATAAAATGAGTATATATATTTCTCCTCGCTCGCTGCGCTCGCTCGTATAATATTTAGATACAGGATAGTCTTTGAAAGCAAATGAATTAGATAAGAGAGGTGACCAAAATCAAGATATCCAAAAGGCCCATCATGCATTTTTTTTTATGAAGAACTTTCACTTCTATCATGCAAAGGAGTAAATATGTATTTTTCCTCGCTCGCTACGCTCGTTCGTACAATATTCAGATACAAGACGGATTGGGGAAAGCAAACAAATTTTGCAATCTATAAGCCCATCGTGTATATTGATGAAGAATTATCACCTACCATAAAATAGAGTACATATATATTTCTCCTCGCTCGCTGCGCTCGCTCGTATAATATTCAGATACAAGATGGATTGGGGAAAGCAAACAAATTTTGCAAGCTATAGGCCCATCGTGTATATTGATGAAGAATTATCACCTACCATAAAATAGAGTATATATATTTCTCCTCGCTCGCTGCGCTCGCTCGTATAATATTTAGATACAGGATAGTCTTTGAAAGCAAATGAATTAGATAAGAGAGGTGACCAAAGTCAAGATATCCAAAAGGCCCATCATGCATTTTTTTTATGAAGAACTTTCACTTCTATCACGCCAAGGTGTAAATATGTATTTTTCCTCGCTCGCTACGCTCGCTCGTACAATATTCAGATACAAGATGGATTTGGGAAAGCAAACGAATTCGACAAGTGAGGTGACCAAATGTACCTGTATAAGTTAGATATCTCATAGTTAATACCATCGTGTATTTTGATAAAGAATTGTCACTTCTACCATGAAAAATAGATTTTTTTACTCGCTCGCTGCGCTAGCTCGTATAATATTAAGATTTAGGATGGTCTTTGAAACCGAATGAATCAGGCCAGAGAGGTGACCAAATATAATTAATTTAGATATCTTTAAGCCCACCATGCAGTTTGATGAAGAACTATCACTAAAGTACGTAAGAGAGTGTATATTTTTCCTCGCTCGCTGCGCTCGCTTGTATTATATTTAGATACAGGATGTTTTCGGAAAACAAACGCATTCGGCAAGTGAGGTGAATAAAATATAGTTCAAAAGGAAAATATGATAGAGGTGCACAATTATTGAACATGCCTCAATGGGCTTTATACGGTTGAATTTATCGACGTTGGTCGTCGGCAATCGGTGGCATTATTTGTCGGCAATCTGGCCTCTACACCCCCCCCCCCCCCCATTCAAAATAGTGTAGCGACGCCCTTGCGGTCACCCAACTTACCTTCCGGCCACAGTTGCCCAAATTTTTATTTCGTCAAAGACACACGGTTGGGGCCAGGGTTGCACTAAGGTTTTAGATTACCGGCTTTAGGGTAAGGGTTTAGTATTGTGTTTGAGTCATGGTTTAATTTAGTGTTTGGTATAGTGTACGAAATTGATGAAGAGCGACTGCCGCCGGAGCAGTGAGAGAATCTCTAAACTGCTTACCTGCACATAAGCCCATCCAGACCAGAAATATGAAAAGGAGAAGATGTTGATATATGGCACCCATTTTCAGTCTTAGTTTCTTCAGCAGGTATACTGGAAAATGTGGTAATCACAGTTTCAATAGCACAATACTACTATACCACTATACTGATCACCTTCCAAGGCATTGACAAAAAATATTTTTGTCAGCTTAATGAGACGACTCGGGGCGTAGTTGTGCTACCCTTCACCATACCCCATATACTTTGGGAAAACGGGCTTACATGTAGGCCTACGTCTAGCTCTAGAAAACAAGCCAAGTGCTTTTTTATACTCATACTTAGATTGCAGAAAACTGATACAGTCTAGACCCGCCTGGTCTTGTTTTAAAGGAGAAGGAAACCCTGCACATGGCAATCCTCAAAAAGGCAATGTTGCTTCAAAACGACAGGTTGAACTCTGAATATATTTTGTACACAAAATTTCCTATTTTCTCCATTATCTCTAAAGATGCTGTATGTATCTTTGTGACCTCAACAGTTGTGTAAAATACATTTCCATGATATATCTTGAGCTAAGAAGGAGACAAACTGCACCTTCAGAGATAATGGAGAAAATATGAAATTTTGTGTACAAAAAATATTGAGAATTGTCCTTCTAATCCTATTTTGAAGCAACATTGCCAATTGGAGGATCGCCACTGAAAGTAAATCATTACTTTTCCAATTTTTATAACTTTTTTTTATATTGTAACCGATTTTGATACCATTAAGGGTATTCCCAGCCTTTTCATTGGGATGAATATAAACACTTTGGTTGACTTTTGTATTCGCGACATCTGTTGTAAGCCTCTTTATCATTTTCGCATTTTGATTTTTCTCTTTCCGTCTGGTTTTCTTGATTTTGAAAATATTTGCTTTAGTGCCATGACTTAAGCTCAAAAGTTTGATATGAATATAAAAATCGATAATTTATTGTTTGTCCAAACATGATGAAAACAGTCCACGTATCGGCAAAATTACTAAACAAGAAGAACACAATATAGTAATGCATTGATTGCCAACTAGAATTTTCTCGATCAGCATTTTTTCGACGTCTCCCCCTTCTTCAGGGATATAAACTTACAATGCAAGATTATGCAAAATAATAACAAGAAGAAGAAACCTCCAACCCCCCCCCCCTCCCCCCCCCCCCCCCTCTTCGGGGGCCTCCCCTCTTTGGCAGTCAATGCATTACTATAGTCATAATATTGTTCTTCATATTTAGTTTTTGGATAGATCGTATAATGAACGAATGAAGACATGCATCATTTGTTTTATGCAACGAATCTTCTAGATCCCGTTATTTGATAAAATAAAAACAAAAATAAATCTATCCTACAAACTTTTTTTTTCTACTTATAAGCGGAGGGCCAAAAGCAGAAAAGGGGGGTTTCGTTCCACCATCTGTACAAACTAAGTAGACCATGCTCATTTTCAAGCTTAAAGCATAACACACAATATTCAAGAGGTCTACCTCAAAAAATTAGTAGCGAAAGCTTCCAAATCCAAGATGGCGTCCAAAATGGCCGCCGTTTTGACGGAATTTGAATTTTTCAAGATAAAATTTGATAGAAACATCCAATTGCAACAAAATTGGTCTCATCTGAAAGAGAATTAAATTCCCTACAGTTTGATGCCATTTGTGAGTAATGTCAAAGTAATTCGGTCCAGATATTTAGTCAAAAAGTGTGTTTTTTGACATTTTTTCCCCAAAACTGAAAATTTCCAAAATGCATGATTTAGCATAAATCAAGAAAAAAATTAAGAATTGTCTTGAAACCTTCCAGAAAACTTTCTTGATATTAAATTATCATCTGTGGAAAATTAGAAAGCAATACCATTCTCCGTTCTAAAGTTATAATGTCTCAAACTTGAAAACTCATATTTCATAAATTTCTCTTCTTGCTTATGCATGTGTTATATTCCCATAGACTATAATGCATTAACATGCATGTACCCTGTACAAAAGTGCAGACGTGGATTTTCGCTCTACAAACCAAGAAGGCCATGCTTATATTTGTGCTTATTGACATGTTTGTAACTAAACTTGGATGATAGATGCCTTACACAAACTCCAGTGTTATTGGGGAGTCAAAGGTCACATATGTAGGTCAAAGGTCAAATGAGGTCAAATGTTAACATTTTCCGTGCATATTTCTACTGGGGTTGGTAACTTTAGAACCATAAGTCCATTTGTAACCAAACTTGGATAGTAGATGCCTTTCAGGGACATAACTGGTATTTGAGGGTCAAAGGTCATGTATGTAGGTCAAAGGTCAAATGGTAAAATATTCATGCATATTTCTACTGGGGTTGGTAAGTTTAGAACCATAAGTCCATTTAAAACAAAACTTGAATGATAATTACCCTTTAAGGACCTCATTGTTATTTGGGGGTCAAAGGTCATGGGTGCAGGTCAAAGGTCAAAGGAGGTCAAATGTTAAAACTTTCCTGCAATTTTCTATTTAGGTTGATAGCTTTAGAACGATGACTCCAAACTTATACAGGGTGGCCCAGAAAGAAAGGAAAACCTGTGATCCTTAATTTCAGCGAGATTAATAATATAATTTTATAATTTTTCATTTGGTTTGAAAGACAATTTTCTTTGAAAACGACAGTGATATTACATTTAATATTCCCAGGACTTATTTTAGACAACCACTAGGAAAACTGCATTTTCAAGAGTTTTCTCCCGTTTCTCCTTGATCGTACCATTTACTGGTTCAGTTCACCTGCATGGTGTCCCATCACCGTGTTTGAGTCCCTTGTTTTTAATACTTATTAGAATAAAAACTAGAAACATTGGGATTGTGTCAAAGAATACATTAGCCTCAATCCCACTTTGAGGTATGGATAATTGTATCTTGAACTTTATTGATAAAATGATAAAGCAAAAATGGTAGGTATCAATACAGTGGGAACTTATTTGGGATTCCCCACGTGTCTGCATATACTGAATCGCTGTAAAACAAATATCTACATGCTGAGATGTCTGGAAATAGTATAAGGTACCTCTGAACCATACAAATACATCGTATTATTGATATATTCATCCTTTCCTTGAGGATTAAGCTTTTTTCTTCATTGGCAACTTGAGTACTTAACAAATAAAGAAGGTTAATGGGAGAAATTCATGATTTGTAAACAAATTTGTTTACAAATTAAGTATTCACCTAGTGAAATTTTCAGCTCCCTGAAAAAAATTAGAATAAGATTACAAAACATATGAGAGAGTCCTTAAAATTAGCTCATTGGAAGTATGAGATGTAGAATGCTGCGTCTACACTTTTTAATTGCCTGTTGCCATTAATATTATGTACAATTTATTAAAAGCACCAAAATTTCAAAAACAGAAAGGTTACAATGTTGTATGTATTTGTATTTTAATTCTATTTTGTATTAACTGGTCCAATTTCTTCTGTTGGTATTTGTATGTGTGCACACTGTTAATTTCATGTATTTTTATGGATTTAATGGATTGACTTTTTTATGCCGCTGTTAAAATCAACTTAAAGTTAGCTGTCTAATTAAAATTTAGATGTATATAATTATGCTGAATAATAAACTGTAATATACAAATAATGAGTTTTTAACTAATGAGAAATTAGACATTTTTTTTTATTACTAATCATGCTTATGATAGCTTATTATCTTGTGAAGTCATTTTGTACTAATTTATATTCAATTTATATAATACAATAACCACAACTGCACCAGATAAATCAAAGAACAACTTCCAATGAGTTGAAAAAATAACTTAATGACACTAGAATATTTAAAGTGTTCTTTGAAAGAGTGCTCTCGCTGCCATTTGACCATATTTCTAGAGCTATTATTTTCTTTCCATTAAATGTGACATGTGTAATTTGTAATTTCAAAGAATATAACACATTCAAAATTGTATAGCCATTATATATTGGCTGCGAAGCAAGATGATAGGACCATTGTATCTATCTATCATATATCTATTTACATAATGATATTGAAACCTTTCCATCCGGCGTCCCTTTCTGACCCTACTCTCACTTTCACTAATTTCATGGGGGGGGGGGGGGGGGAGGGTATGTAGAAAAACAATATTTTCCCACTAAATAGAATAAATTGCATGGTAACTCAACACCCATCATGAAGGACATTCAGTTGTAAAAAAAAAATTATTTTCATCTGAGACCTATTTAATTCCAATTTGAAGTTTCTAACAATTTTTATGATCTAAATATATTTTCTCTGCCTATGGCTCCCTGCTTATATGTGGAAGAGTCACACTGATTATGTCAACAACAAAATGAAAAGTTGTGAAGAACATATGTACATGTATCTCATGCAAAGTTTGCATCCATATATTCAATATCAAATGATATAAACCTACAACCCAAGCCCCATAACATGTGGAATTGAGGTCCCTATATAAGCATGTACCATCTAAGTTTGGAGTCATCGTTCTAAAGCTATCAACCCCAATAGAAAAATTGCAGGAAAGTTTTAACATTTGACCTCCTTGACCTTTGACCTGCACCCATGACCTTTGACCCCCAAATACATGAGGTCCTTAAAGGGTAATTACCATTCAAGTTTTGTTATAAATGGACTTATGGTTCTAAACTTACCAACCCCAGTAGAAATATGTATGAATATTTACCATTTGACCTTTGACCTACATACATGACCTTTGACCCTCAAATACCAGTTATGTCCCTGAAAGGCAATCTACTAATCCAATTTGGTTACAAATGGACTTATGGTTCTAAAGTTACCAACCCCAGAAGAAATATGCACGGAAAATGTTAACATTTGACCTCATTTGACCTTGACCTACATATGTGACCTTTGACTCCCCAATAACACTGAGTTGTGTAAGGCATCTATCATCCAAGTTTAGTTACAAACATGTCAATAAGCACAAATATAAGCATGGCCTTCTTGGTTTGTAGAGCGAAAATCCACGTCTGCACTTTTGTACAGGGTACATGCATGTTAATGCATTATAGTCTATGGGAATATAACACATGCATATGCAAGAGAGAAATTTATGAAATATGAGTTTTCAAGTTTGAGACATTATAACTGTAGAACGGAGATGGTATTGCTTTCTAATTTTCCACAGATGATTATTGAATATCAAGAAAGTTTTCTGGAAGGTTTCAAGACAATTCTTATTTTTTTTCTGGATTTATGCTAAATCATGCATTTTGCAAATTTTCAGTTTTTGGGAAAAAATGTCAAAAAACACAACTTTTTGACTAATATCTGGACCCGAATTACTTGACATTACTCACAAATGGCATCAAACTGTAGGGAATTTAATTCTCTTTCAGATGAGACCAATTTTGTTGCAATTGGATGTTTCTATCAAATTTTATCTTGAAAAATTCAAATTCCGTCAAAATGGCGGCCATTTTGGACGCCATCTTGGATTTGGAAGCTTCCGCTACTAATTTTTTGAGGTAGACCTCTTGAATATTGTGTGTTATAGCTTTAAGCTTGAAAATGAGCATGGTCTACTTAGTTTGTACAGATGGTTGGAACGAACTCAAAAAATAAGCTAGATATTTGACTTTGGCCTTCGCTTATTA
>JAPZVO010000050.1:82373-131633 GCA_029962745.1 Echinometra lucunter | reverse complement strand
GCTCAAAATCACTCATGGATCAAACCAAAATCCATTTCAGGTCATTTTAAGCATTTTAAAAATTTCCGCGCGTAAGCGCCTGCGCGCGCGTTTTGCGCGCGCGCAACTTGTAAATAACGTAAAAACGGCGTTTTTTCACTTGAATTGCAATTCTGAGACATTTCTTGACCATTTCCATCAGTTTAGAATCGATTTCAACTTACCAAAATGCCGCACGCACGCGTCAAAGTTTAAAATCTGTGCGCGCGTCTATGGGGCAAATAACGTAAAAACATGCAAAAACATGCCCCTTTAAAATCCGCCATAGCTCGTTAAAAAGCATGGGGACCCCCCTTTTTTTTTACATTTTCTGAAAGCCTATGAATTGAAGATTTGAATTCATGAAAAAAAATTGGGGGTCGAACAGTCGGAACG
Source organism: Echinometra lucunter (assembly GCA_029962745.1). Lineage (NCBI taxonomy): Eukaryota > Metazoa > Echinodermata > Echinoidea > Camarodonta > Echinometridae > Echinometra > Echinometra lucunter. The sequence continues at coordinate 131,219 of JAPZVO010000050.1, read as the reverse complement.
TTACCATATTCTCATGTGAACTCAAAATTTCATTTTTTCAATTATGACGTCATGTTTTTTACCTTTAATCAAGACTATCTCGCTCATTGTTGGTCGATTTTCGCCAGGATTTCAGTATGTTGTAGCTGAGACAATGCTCTTATATACCAATTGCCTTTATTTTTCATTTTGAGAACTGCATCATGGTCTAATCTTACGAAATAGGGAGGCATGTCATTTTTTCACATTTTGCGTGTATTGTCTATGGGACATGACATTTTTCTAATTCTTGATTCTACATTCTCGTCTTTTTTGAGCAACAGCTCCGTTATTTCTACTCGATTTTCGCCCAGCTTCGAGTATGTTGTAGCTGAGAAAATTCTCTATCGTAAGTGTGCCATTTATTTTTTAATCAGATGTCAGGAACATATCGAAATTTCAACTGGAAGATATGATTTAGGAATCCCATTTTCCATCTACGTGTTATCTCTATGGACTATATTCTGGTCCATCGGTAAAGCACTGGTCTCACATCCTCATGGTCCCTGGTTCGACTCCCAGCGACGGCGGTGTCATTTTTTTTTTTTTTTTTTTTTTTTAATACATTTTTTGCCCTTTGATATTACCATCTTCATCCACTACGTTTACACATACAATTACAAACAATGCCATAACTGCGTTATTTTGCGTGTTATGTCTATTGCAATGCAGTGTACATTAGTTTATGTACAACCCTATTGCAAATATGATTCATGAACGTGTATTGAACCTTTAGGGTTAACTTTGCATAATACTAAAAATCAAATCGTCCTGTGTCTGTGATGCTAGTCTCCTTCTCAGACCTGAATATTTTTTTAGTTCATCAGGTCATCGAACATTAGATAAACTGGTGATTAGACGGCAAATAGATTACCCAACACCAAACGTTTCAGAACGTTCTTAGAACACATTTATTAGGTCTGCTACATCTTCGTCTTTAATAATTGTTACAAAACATTTTTATTAGATCCGTTTCGTCTTTGACTTTAATAAACGTTCATAAAACGTTTTTATTAGGTCTGCTGCGTCTTTGTCTTTAATAAACGTTCACAAAACATTTTGAGAACGTTCACAAAACGTTTTTATTAGGTCCGCTACGTCTTCGTCTTTAATAAACGTTCACAAAACGTTTACAAAACTTTTTTTATTAGGTCCGCTACGTCTTCGTCTTGAATAAACGTTCAAAAATATTTTCAGAAAGTTCACAAAATGTTTACAAAACGTTTTTTATTAGGTCTGCTGCGTCTTCGTCTTTAATAAATGTTCACAAAACGTTGTCAGAATGTTTCCAAAACGTTTACAAAACGTTTTTTATTAGGTCCGCTACGTCTTCGTCTTGAATAAACGTTCACAAAATATTTTCAGAACGTTCACAAAATGTTTACAAAACATTTTTATTAGGTCTGCTACGTCTTCGTCTTTAATAAACATTCACAAAACGTTTTCAGAAAACTTCACAAAACATTTACAAAATGTTTTTACTAGGTCGGCTATGTCTTCATCTTTAATGAACGTTCGCTATGTCTTTGTCTTTAATAAATGTTCGCAAAACATTTTCAGAAGTTCATAAAAAGTTTACAAAACGTCTTTATGAGGTCCGCTACGTTTTAGTCCTTAGTAAAAGTTCACAAAACGTTTTCAGAACGTTCACAAAAGTTTTTTTTTTTATGTCCGCTACGTCTTCGTCTTTAAAAAAACGTTCGTAAAACATTTTCAGAAGGTTCATAAATAGTTTACAAAACATTTTTATTAGGTCCGCTACATCTTTGTCTTCAATAAACGTCCACAAAACGTTTTCAGAACATTTTTCAGAACGTTTTTTTATCAGGGCTGCTTCCTCTTCGTAAATTTTCTCTGAATGGGGATTTTAATTGGGAATGGCTATAATCCTCTTGATGACCATGATAATGAGAAAGTAATGTTGCTGACGGTGATACAAACCCTGATGATGAAAATGATGAATAAAAGGCCAACTGTCATATACCTTTTATAATCATAGATATCATATCCATATCAAAAAGACGACAGACCACCTAATTCGTCTGATCGAATGACGAATTAAATCTCGTTATTATTCTTTTTATTGGTACCCACTTTTTTGTGCAGTCAAGATCTCAGAACTGGCTGAATCTTTTTTCGTCAAATTTTCAGGAATCATCAGTCATAACGAGATCTCGGATGTTTAGTCATTTTCAAGTTCATCGGGTCATCGTGACGTCATCTAGGCGCCATTTTGTAAAAATCATCTCATGATCATATCTTCATAACGGAATGTCATTTTTCATTCATATTTGGCATGATGAATATTCATATCAATCTGAACAATTCAAACTTTTTAAACGCGCGCGTACGCGTACGTCCGCGCGTCAGTGCGCGCGCAAAATTTTAAAATGCTCAAAATTACTCATGGATCAAACCAAAATCCATTTCAGGTCATTTTAAGCATTTCAAAAATTTCTGCGCGTAAGCGCCCGTGCGCGCGTTTTGCGCGTGCGCAACTCGTAAATAACGTAAAAACGCCGTTTTTTCACTTGAATTGCAATTCTGAGACATTTCTTGACCATTTCCATCAATTTAGAATCGATTTCAACTTACCAAATCGCCGCACGCACGCGTCAAAGTTTAAAATCCGTGCGCGCGTCTATGGGGCAAATAACGTAAAAACATGCAAAAACATGCCCCTTTAAAATCCGCCATAGCTCGTTAAAAAGCATGGGGACCCCCCTTTTTTTTTACATTTTCTGAAAGCCTATGAATTGAAGATTTGAATTCATGAAAAAAATTGGGGGTCGAACAGTCGGAACGTTACCATATTCTCATGTAAACTCAAAATTTCATTTTTTCAATTATGACGTCATGTTTTTTACCTTTAATCAAGACTATCTCGCTTATTGTTGGCCGATTTTCGCCAGGATTTCAGTATGTTGTAGCTGAGACAATGCTCTTATATACCAATTGCCTTCATTTTTCATTTTGAGAACCGCATCATGGTCTAATCTTACGATAAACGGAGGCATGTCATTTTTTCACATTTTGCGTGTATTGTCTATGGGACATGACCTTTTTCTAATTCTTGATTCTACATTCCCGTCTTTTTTGAGCAACAGCTCCGTTATTTCTACTCAATTTTTGCCCAGCTTCGAGTATGTTGTAGCTGAGAAAATTCTCTATCGTAAGTGTGCCATTTATTTTTTAATCAGTCGTCAGGAACATATCGAAATTTGAACTGGAAGATATGATTTAGGAATCCCATTTTCCATCTACGTGTTATCTCTATGGACTATATTCTGGTCCATCGGTAAAGCACTGGTCTCACATCCTCATGGTCCCTGGTTCGACTCCCGGCGACGGCGGTGTCAATTTTTTTTTTTTTTTTTTAAAACATTTTTTACCCTTTCATATTACCATCTTCATCGACTACGTTTACACATACAATTACAAACAATGCCATAACTGCGTTATTTTGCGTGTTATGTCTATTGCAATGCAGTGTACATTAGTTTATGTACAACCCTATTGCAAATATGATTCATGAACGTGTATTGAACCTTTAGGGTTAACTTTGCATAATACTAAAAATCAAATCGTCCTGTGTCTGTGATGCTAGTCTCCTTCTCAGACCTGAATATTTTTCAAGTTCATCAGGTCATCGAACATTAGATAAACTGGTGATTAGACGGCAAATAGATTACCCAACACAAAACGTTTACAAAACGTTTTTTATTAGGTCCGCTACGTCTTCGTCTTGAATTAACGTTCACAAAATATTTTCAGAACGTTCACAAAATGTTTACAAAACATTTTTATTAGGTCTGCTACGTCTTCGTCTTTAATAAACGTTCACAAAACGTTTTCAGAAACCTTCACAAAACATTTACAAAACGTTTTTACTAGGTCGGCTATGTCTTCATCTTTAATGAACGTTCGCTATGTCTTTGTCTTTAATAAACGTTTGCAAAACATTTTCAGAAGTTCATAACGTTAGGTCCGCTACGTCTTCGTCTTTAATAAACGTTCAAAAAACGTTTTCAGAACGTTTCCAAAACGTTTACAAAACGTTTGTTATTAGGTCCGCTACGTCTTCGTCTTGAATAAACGTTCACAAAATATTTTCAGAAACGTTCACAAAATGTTTACAAAACGTTTTTATTAGGTCTGCTGCGTCTTCGTCTTTAATAAACGTTCACAAAACGTTGTCAGAACGTTTCCAAAACCTTGTCAGAACGTTTCCAAAACGTTTACAAAACGTTTTTTTATTAGGTCCGCTACGTCTTCGTCTTGAATAAACGTTCACAAAATATTTTCAGAAACGTTCACAAAATGTTTACAAAACGTTTTTATTAGGTCTGCTGCGTCTTCGTCTTTAATAAACGTTCACAAAACGTTGTCAGAACGTTTCCAAAACCTTGTCAGAACGTTTCCAAAACGTTTACAAAACGTTTTTTTATTAGGTCCGCTACGTCTTTGTCTTCAATAAACGTTCACAAAACGTTTTCAGAACATTTTTCAGAACGTTTTTTATCAGGGCTGCTTCCTCTTCGTAAATTTTCTCTGAATGGGGATTTTAATTGGGAATGACTATAATCCTCTTGATGACCATGATAATGAGAAAGTAATGTTGTTGACGGGATACAAACCCTGATGAAAATGATGAATAAAAGGCCAACTGTCATATACCTTTTATAATCATAGATATCATATCCATATCAAAAAGACGACAGACCACCTAATTCGTCTGATCGAATGACGAATTAAATCTCGTTTTATTGTGTTGTTGTAATATATATCTTTCTCCCCTTCTGCTTGTGAATACATTAACTACTTGTATACTTCGTCAGAACTGTTTTGATCTTAATTTTAATTACTCTTCATCACATTCACCATTCTTTCCTATAAACCCTATTATCTGCATTATCACAATCACTATATTGTAAATTGAAAGTCATGATGATGATGATGATGATGATAACTCAACATCAACATCAACATAATCATCGACATAATCATAAACATAATCATCATCATCGACATCAATCAATATAATCATCATCAAGATCATATCGTCGGCGTCATTATCATCTTCATCATCATCAGTACCACTGAAACCAGAAGTACCTCCACCACCATCTCCACCGTCAGCCTTGCCATCATAATCATCATCCCCATCATCATCACCATCATCACCATCATCATCATAATCATCATCACCATCATCATCTCCATGATCAACAGCAGCAGGACTCTTTTTCCCTTCCCTTGCAATATCATCTTGACGCTATATCTCTTTTCTCAAACATGCATGCTCTTCATTTCTTACCTTCCTCCTCTCTAAACTCTCGTACGTCTTCACTGTAAGGAGAATACATAAGAATATATATATATATATATATATATATATATATAATACTATAATTGGATAAAAACGCCGTTAACTCCGAGCAGTACACTGTAACTTTGTATATAAAAAAAAGGATAGTGTTCTGCTCGGAGTTGGTGAAGGCAATATAACTCAAAATTGAATAAAAACTCGGTTAACGAAAAATTTTGCACGAATATATATATATATGGTACAATGGTACAACCGGCAGGTACATACATCCAAACCTCTCTCACTATATATATATATATATATATATATATATATATATATAAAAAACATTTTTTTTTTAAATGCACAAAATGTTCTGGTTCATATTCCATTTGTATCTTATTTATTCTGTATCACAAGACTTCATGGAAGCCCACTACACATCCGAATGAACCACCCTGTCTTTTTAACCCATTCATGACAGAGGTCCACATTTTGTGGTTTGGCCTAATAACTTTTGATGCAAAGCTCTAAAGACCATACCAAATACATGAGCAGAAAGAGCAAAAAATTCTACACAAACTGTGCCCATTTTGGTTGCGTCAATATTCGTTGTTTGATGCTGAAATTTGTTAAAGTAAAATAAGCATTAAAATCCTTAAATTGGCAATGTGATAGAAAGTTTAAAATCACCGTTTTCCCCTGCAAATTGACAACTTTTTGACTTCTCATCATAATTACTGTCAATTTATATTCATTTCAGATACATGACATCTTATAAGAAAAATGTAGTAATAAAATAAAAATGTTGGTGTTGCCAATTTGAAGAATACAAACTGATCAAATTAAGCTTTAAATATTTCCTGTCACGAATGGGTTAATAGAGAAAAAATAATGTAAATGATATCATCTATCAATTTGAATACTCATTACAATTTGTTTTATATGGTCTCAGGTAACTGTTTATACCGTATGATTCTTTGATAAGATACAGACCAAGTCATAGGTCGGAGAATGTATTTGAGATTCGTATAATGCTTATTGATTGACTTCTGCTCCATAAATACAAGACGTCAAACAGTATTTGTTTTGATAGTTACTTATATATATATATATATATATATATATATATATATATATATATATATATATATATATATATATATATATGTATATGTATATATATATATATGCTTCAATAACCAAGTACTCTGATGCTATTCACCCATTATCAACGCTTACTGCCCAACCTATTCATAGGATAACAGGAGTAAAAGGACCGAAATATAAGGATAGATTGAACGACATTAACCAGCCTCTAGTTTGGTCTTTAACAACCAGTGTCAAGCTCTAAAAAGAAGATAAGATACCCCTATATAGGCGCAATTTTCTGAAAGGATTTCACGATTGTGATTACTGGTCATGGTTACCGTAATTAAAGCCCGGTTATTACATGAACAGATCAGGGGAGCGTTTCATCAAGTGTCATGTCAGTGATTTTTACTAACAAACTGTTATATGCTACTGAAATCCTTACATCGGATTGGCCGAAAGCAAATTTGTCGGTAAAATCAATGACAAGACACTTGTTGAAACGCCCCCCCCCCCCCGCAGGTAATATACTGTTGAAACATTGCAAAAACACTACTCGAAAATTAACATTTACTGCAATTCGTAGTAAATATAAAAGTGTATATACAGTAAAAATTAAAATGAGTTTGATACATAACAATTTTACAATAAGTTTACAATAAATGACTCACATCACATGAAAGAGATAACATAATTTCGTAGAATGTTAAGAATGTTAATGTAGATGAAGGATGTATTTCTGAGTATTTCTGAGTATTTCTGAGAAAGTACTTCACAATAGTACAAATATTGACTGATTGCTTTGATTTATTTCAAACAATCTTCAGCAAGTCCCTGAACAGGATACATTATATATCAAATTATAATGAAACAACAGTCATAGCACCATCAGCGAATGATGATAAGGCACATTATAAGAGAAGGAACTTATAAGATTATCTACTGATAATACAAACTTAAGATAAATGATACAAAAACATTTCATAACAAGTTGTCTAATGCTAGTAAAATATGCAGTGATCTTATGTTAAGTATTGATTCTACTCAGTTATCTAAGCCGAAGTCCGTCTGCTTCCTAGGAGTTCAAGTAGATGAAAATTTGAATTGGAATACTCATATTAACTATATAAGTGCCAAAATATCAAGATGTACTGGGATTATGTATAAATTAAGAAACTTTCTTCATTGTTCAACCTTATTTTCATTATATAATGCCTTGATTTTATCACATATCTTGTAGTGTATTACTGTATGGGGTAATCATTATTATCATTATTATTATTTATTTGGCACTTTCAGAAATCAAGAAACAAACAAAGGTAACATACAAAGTGAGTGAATACAATAATTTCATAGACCTCTGTGCACCCAGCCAGGTAGCCTGGGTAAGGAACAGGTCAACTAAATGGCCATGGCCCACAGGCCTTCCTTCCCACACCTGACCAAGTGCACAGAGATCTTAACATTCTGTATAAATACATAACATAAATATAACATAATATACATAACATAAGAAACAAATTGTAGTAGATCAAAATTAGATGTCCTTTTTAAATTACAAAAAAGAGCAATTCGTATATGTACTAGTAGTGATTACATGTCACCCTCAGCTCCCATCTTTCGTAAACTGAATACTATGAATATATTTGATCTTTGTCGATACCAGGTTGCATTACTAGGAATTTTTTACCTTAAAAATAAATTACCTAAAAATATTACTAAAATGTCTGATATTAATCGTGTAATTCATTCCCACAATACACGCACCAGTACTTTATTTCACCTATGGACAGTGGGAAAAACTTACAACGGGCAGTTCGTTTTAGTTTCCCAACCGTATGGAATTCACTACCAAAATCTGTTCATTCATGCAGTTGTCTCTCCCTTTTCAAAAGAAAACTAAAAGAATACTTTACTTCAAAGTACATTTATTAAGCAGCTTTGTTACCACTCTTAAAAATTACTTCCTTTCTTTTTTTTTTAGTTTTTGTTTGTTCCTTTGTCCTAGTTCTTTTCTGATTAGCTCTTATGTCGATTTTATATACCAAATAGCCTCCAAATATCAATTTATACTTATGGAGACTTGTTTTAGCAAGGCCCTCTTTGGCTTTACTTTAAGTTCTCCTCTTTCATTTCATGCATTGTAATATAGGCTCAATTGACATTCCAGTATCGTATGATTTTTTTTAAAATGAATGTTTATATGATATACTTGCTGGTAAACACATTTGTCATTGGTTTTAGAGATGAAATAAACGAACGGACGAACGAACAAAAATGACATCGAATATAAGTACATAGAGAAACAAAATGGAAAATAATGATAATCCCAATACGAAAAAAACGAGTCGAGTAAGATAACAATGAGAGAAATCAAGGTGTCGAAATATGATAAGAACAAGTAGATTCAGCGCTGGAAATGAAATTCCTACTCGAAGAAATGGGACTATAGGACCTATTCGTGAGCAATTTTAGACCAATGTGTGAATAGGAAGAATGGCAGATCATTCAGGAAAATGGCGTTTAATGACCGGGGCGGAGCAATCAGTACAATACAATACAATATTGGCATTTATATAGCGCTCTCACAATGACTGAACATGTATCACAGCGCTTTACAAAACGATTAACAAACAAAAAAACAAAAAATGAAATTGCAAATGAAAACTATATAAATACATGTCAAGCAATTAACTGTTACAAAGAAATGTCTTCAGGGACCGCTGAAAAACTCCCAAAGATGGTGATTCCCGGATACACCGGGGGAGTTGATTCCACAGGCGTGGTGCAGCAGCAGAGAAAGATCTGTCTCCTGAGCATGTAGCAGTCCTTGGAGTTGACAGCAAAGTGGCATCTTGCCAGAGCGCAGTCCTCGCCTTTCGGTCAGATACAGGAGAAATTAAATTATTCAGATAGGACGGAGCACAATTATGGAGGCATTTGTAGGTAATGGTGAGAATTTTGTATGTGATTCGCTTATGGACAAGGAGCCAGTGCAATTGCCGTAGAAGGTTTATTGGTTCGGTTACCAATAAACGGGAGTGCCATTCAAAGCTTCAAACAGGTGGCGCAAGTCGATTTTCACTGTGCTTGGTAGGCAGGGGCTCACGTTACAAAAGAAGCCATTTCTGAGGAATTGCGATGCGAGGTTTGATAGTCATAATAAGAAGAGAAATCTATAAAAACTTTTAAAGGCAGAAGGCACTGGCGTAGAATAGGGGTGGAGCACAAGGAGGCCATGCCCCCCCCCCCTGTTGATCGGCGAGCAAAAATCAAACAAACAAAAAACAAACAAACAAACAAACAAACAAAAACTTTCATTGAGTCCACTTCACATAACTTACCTTACCCTTACCCTGCGAAATGAAAGTAAAACTTAAATGTGCCACTTCTCATGTAAGTTATGCCCTAAAACTGAATTCTAATGTGCAGAAAATGCCATTTTCATGCACGAATTTTCACAAATCTCCCTACCGTGGAAGGGGGATACCCCTTTCCCACATCCTCCCCCGCTCGGTCGCTTCGCTCTCTGGCCATAGCGCCCCTTCCCCCTATACCACTTCTCATATAAGTTACCCTAATACTGAATTTTAGTGTGCAATGTAGAATTCAAAGCAACTGCATAGATCATTCAGTTCAGTGTCAGATGTGAAAGGTATTTTTGCTTGAGCCATTCCCAGTGCTCTGCAGGGATAAACTGAGGCACAGATTACAAACCTATTTGGTTCTACGGGTGAACTTACTATTATTTTTTTATTTTTTTTTATTTTTTTTAAATAGCAAACAGCTTTAAAAATGAGGACGTCTAAAGTAATGACAGTGACAATCGATCAAGCGGTGCACATTCTTGGTTGCATTAGACGCAAAAGCGTAAATTGATAGGCGACATGTGTTTTAAGGTATTGGTACGATTTTAGATTATCTTTAGTACTGGAAGAAGGAATAGTTTTTGTTGTTTTATGTTAAAATTGTTTAACAATGGCACATTTCTAATTGAATGCCAGAACTGATCATTTTCGAGTGCATGTTTATCAGTGTTTATCAGTATTTATTGTTACTAAGTTCTCAAAGCATTTCGATTGTACTGAGTTCATTGGCAAATTATGGATTTTGTTGTTCAAATGTATATATGCAAATAATTTAAGAGGGGTGAGAATAATCATGATATAATAGTGCTCGAAGATTTGAGATAACCCAGGAAAGTAATAAGCTTTGAGGTCCGCTCAGGGAGGTTCTTTTTTTATTCCCAAGTAAAACGCATATATATATATACATTGTCTGGGAGATGATTGGTTTCCTTTTTTCCCCGGAAGACAGGGCATAGTTTCTTTGGATCTTAGGATACGGCCTCGCGGGCGTTCTTTCTTATTTACTTTGGTTTTGTGTGTGTGTGTGTGTGTGTTTAGGACGTTGACGAGGTTTTGCGTTTGTTGGTCGGGGGGGGGGGGCGGGCGTTCGCCGTCATGCTTTTGAAAGAGGGGTGAGCTGTGGGGGAGTCCTGCTTGGGAAGGTCTTGCAAATTCTACTCTGGACTATTGGAGTAGGTGGGGTTTTTTTTAATTGTAGGGATAAGTAGTACCTTGGCCTTAAGATGGGAGAACTGGCTCTGGGGCTGGGTTTATCTTTTATGTGATAGATTATGGATGTTCTGATTAACTGTAAATTGTTCTCCCTCAATGTGAAAGGGATGAGGGACAGGGATAAAAGGGAACGGATCTTTTTGCGGCGTAAAGATAAAGGGGCGGACTTTGTTTTCTTACAAGAAACTTTTAGTACTAGGGATTGTGAGGACAAGTGGGCTTCAGAGTGGGAAGGTTCCAGTTATTTAAGTCATGGTTCTAATCACAGCAAAAGAGTACTTGTTTTATTTGCGCCGAGGGTAGACATTGACATATTGCAAGTCTTAAAAGACAGTGAGAGTAGATATATTTTTATAGTCTGCAAGTTTCAAGGTGTTAGGTTGATTTTAGGGAACGTGTATTTTCCAACAAGAAATTTTGAAAATGATCAATTACTATTTCTTCTTCTTGATAAGATAAATAAAGATAAATACTAAGTTATAATAGGTGGTCATTTTAACATGATTAGGGACACTGAATTTGATTACAATGGACAGTCTTTAAACAGAATTTCGAAGAAATTTAATCGAGAATTTGAAAAATTCATGGAAGATTTACATCTTCTGGACATTTGGAGATATAGGCATACTTTAAAAATACAATTCACTTACATGCGAAAGAATCCCTTAATGCAAAGTAGATTAGATTACTGGATAATATCGGAACGTCTAGAGGAAATGGTAATGAAGTGTGATATAATTCCATCTGTTGCCTCTGATCATCATTCAATATTTTTACGCTTATTTGACAAAACAATCACTAAATCAAATGTAAGAAAAGGGTCATATTGTAAATGCAATAATAGTTTGTGTGAAGAGTATGTTAGAGAGATAAGGAAGAAAATTTCTGAATTAAAAAATGAACTACAAACTGAAATAAAAGACAAGAGGTTGTTGTGGGATTTTTTGAAAATGAAAATTCGGAGTTTTACACAAAATTTTTCGAAAAAAATGGCTAATCAAAGAAGAAAAATAAGAACAGATTTAGAAAAAGAAATACAGCTTTTAGAACAATTGACTGAAAGTACTAATACAACTACTTTAGAGAAATTGGAAAATATCAAAGAGAAATTAAGGAAAGTTTATAGCTGTGTAAATGAAGGAATTAGGATTCGATCACGAGCCACCTGGTACGAAAGTTGAGAAAGGGATTCGCGTTATTTCATTCAGTTGATGCAAAGTAACAAAAGAAAAAGTATTATTAAGAAAATTAAAACGTCAGATGGTGCTATCTGTTCCAATGAAAAAGGGATAACTGAAGAAATCGGAAAGTTTTACAGTAGGTTGTAAAGTAGAGTATGAGTGCTCGTTGTTGTTGTTGTTGTTTTGGTTTAACGGCGCTTGTCATTCAATATTGAATATTTACGATTGAATATTTACGATAACTGTTATGATAGTTTTTTTCAAGGTTTATCGAAATTGACGGAAAAATCTCGAGAATACTGTGAAGGATCTATAAGTAATAAAGAATGCTTAACAAACTTAAAAGAATTGAAACAGAACAAATCACCTGGAAATGATGGCCTTTCCTCAGAATTTTATTGTACCTTTTGGCCGGATATTGGAGATTTAGTTAAAGATGCCTTGAATGAAGCTTATAGATCAGGAGAATTAGTATCGTCACAAAACAAGCAGTAATTACGTTAATCGCTAAAGATGGGAAGGATCCCTTTTTATTGAAAAATTATAGACCCATTTCCCTTCTTAATGTCGATTATAAAATCATAACAAAAATCTTGACTAAGCGAATTAAAAAGTATTAAATGAAATCATTATGGGAGATCAGGTGGGCTATATGAAAGGGAGGAATACTGGTGAGGCCATTCGCATTATAGATGATATTATTTTTCATACATCTCGTTATAATTTACCTGGTTTTTCGTTGGCTATAGACTTCGAAAAGGCTTTTGACTCGGTTTCACATCAATTTCTTCAAAAAGCTCTGTCGTCATTTGGTTTTGGTCCATCTTTTCAAAAGTGGGTTAAAGTTTTATACATGAATACTTTAAGTTGCGTATTATAATGAAGGAGGGTCCACTGGTTATTTCAGAGTAGAAAGGGGAGTAAGACAGGGAGATCATCTTTGTCCTTTTTATCTTATGTATCGAAGTAATGGCACACAAATTACGAACAGATAAATTGGTGGAAGGAATTTATTTTGGAGATAATTCAATTCAAGCGTGTTTATTTCTCATGTATCATATATACATATCAAACAAACAAACAGAAATTACAATATAAGAAAAATGATATACAAAAATTGAAGCAAGATGGAAATAGATATATATATATACAAAACCTATAGCATGATTATACAGGAAATAGAAAACATGAGAAATGAGGAACTAAAAAAAGCAAAGATTGTAAAACATTAGTTCCTCGTTGATCAAATACAATTTGCTAGTTATAAAGTCAGAATGAATTTGCATATACCAAATTATGGAGGATTATACATTGCCTTGTAGAAAAAGTGAAAAAAAACCCCATCAAATGAGAGAAAAGGAAGGCTATAAGAAGAGAAAGATAATGTGAAAGAAGGAATAGAGAAGGAACATAAAACGAAGAAAGGAGAAGAGAAAAGACATAGATGTGAATAGAAATAATAGATTCTCACAGCGTCAGAACATGAGGAATAATAAAAACAAAGAAAATGAAGGAAGAAAAGAACACAAACAAATAGAAGTAAAAGTGTAAAATGGACATCAGACGTCAATATACTAGCAGTAAGCCTTGAAGGGTACCCTGTTTGTAATAAAAAAATTCACAGTTAATAAAGTTCATGACATAGGAGTGAGCGGAATAAAGGCAATCAAAATCCTCACAGGGAAAATACATATCACAATCGTTGAATGGATATTCGTGTGTCACATGACTACATGTAAATAAACTAAATCACATTTGAATATATATATTTGAATATATTAAGAAATGCCTACGTGAGTACTGGCTAGGGAACTAAACTAGTACTTTATGGGGATGATATGACAATTTTTGCTCGTAATGAAAAATCAATTAATAGGCTAAAAGTAAGAAGTGACAAAACTAAAATATTAAGGTTAGGTTTATGCCAAAGTTTAAATTGTGATTTTTCCTTTGGCGAAACAGTTGACTTTCTTAAGGTTCTAGGGATTTTCTTTTCCCTTGATGAACACAAGAAAGAAGATCTAAATTACAAAGAAATCTTAAGTAAAATAAAATCAATTTTAAAATTTTGGAAGCAAAGGGATTAAACGCTCATGGGAAAGATTCAACTAGTATTGAAGGTGCACATTTATTCTAAAGTACTTTATCGGGCGTCACTTACTCCTGTTCCAAAATGGGTTTATGATTCATTGGACGAATTAACTTTCGAATTCATATGGAAATGGAAGAAAGATAAAATGAATAGAAATACAATGTACTTACACTATAAGCAAGGGGGGTTAAAGATGTTAAATTTTCTGCACAAGTGAAATCGCAACGTATATTATGTGGATTCAAAAACTTCTGAATAAAGATGAAGATATGAAATGGAAACAATACTTCAACTTTGTCACTGAACACCTGGGCGGAGATTTAATATTTTCATGTGACTATATACCAAGTTTATTCAAAGTCACAGCACCACCATTTTATATGGATTTATTAGAAGAATGGGTGAATACGAGACATATAAGAAGTATAGACATTGGTGATGCTTGTGGTAATTTTCAATAATAAGCTTATTCGATGAAAAGGAAGTTGTATATACGATAAGAGGTTATACGACACAGGAATTTACAAATTAAAACATATTCTGAAAGAACGATGGTAGACTAAAAAGTGACAAACATTTTTTCGATTTGGGTTTAGAAGTGACTGACATTGAAAGGCTCAAGCACTTTTATGACTGTTTACCCTTTTGCTGGAAAAATAATATTAGAATGGAAGACAAAAATAATTCTGAACTGATTTCACTTCAGGAAAGAAAATAATTAATAAAGCTGATGTAAAATCAAAACAAATCTATGTACAATTAATAAAGAAAGATGGATTTATACCGTTGGTTTCTGAGAAAATTGGAAGGAATTATGGTTTTTCCTGCAAGGAAATAGAAAATATATTTTTAAGACTAGGACCGTGTACTCTCAGTAGTCGACTAAGAGAGTTTCAGTTCAAACTTACACATAATCATCACCTCTTCCGCTTTGGTCTTGTCTCGAATAACTTATGCTCCTTTTGCGAAAAAGAAGAAGAAACATATAAACATTTATTCTATACTTGTGAATCTGCACAATCAGTGTGGGAAATGAGATTTTATAGATTTTGAAATACATAATTGTAGTTGGGAGGACATTCTGTTTGGGAAGGAAGAGAGAAATAAAGGAAAACATCTATTGATGAATCACGTTATAATTCTTGTTAAATATTTGATTTATAGAAATAGAGAACTTAAAAAAACCCCATCATTTCAAGAAATACAAAATAGTATTATAGGGGATAAAGTAGAAGAAAGGAAACTGGCAGCAGCGAGGGGGACTCTTACTATCCATTTTTCTAAATGGGAAAACCTGAATATTACACAAACATTTGAAACCCAGAGCCAGTCGCCCACCGGTAAGGGGAGGGATAAGAGGGGAGGTCGGGTAGGGTAGGGTAAAAAAAGGAAAACTTTTCTTTCAGACAACAGTACTGATCGGGTATATAAGTTATTACAATATAAACAAAATTGTTGGATGGTACAATAAATGTTTATCTCAATAAGATTTATGTTATCTTTTATCTCTGAAAAAATGGATTTTTGTTTGTAACTATAAGTTATGAAAATTGATCTTGTAAACTTGTAAAAAGATTTGAGAATGAAGAGTATTTATCAATTAATTTATCTACAGTTTTTGTTAAATGAATTTTTTCTTTTTTTTTCAATATTCAGTTGTGTTACATACGTTGATTGTAATTTGTACCATGATTGTAATTATTTTGTTTAATGAGAGAAAAGAATAAAAACTTATTTTAAAAAAACAACAGTTTTAGCTTCTTTGCTGTTTTTAGAGATCTACAATGACCCCGGAATATATGAGAGGAGGTTTATGAGTTTCGTCACAGGCGCTCCATTTTCCTTCATGTACCTAGAATCTCTCCAATTCCAGTCGCTGCCTTCAAGTAATTCCCCGAAACTTCTGGACAGCGCCCCATCTCATTAGCCACATCATGCAGCCATACTCAGACCCACACCGCTTGAAAAGCAAGATCTTGAATCCCGGCTAACATGAACGCCCTTCTGGCGGATCCATAAATTACAAGCACTGCTTTTTAGTGGATCTCTCCATTTCCGCAATATTCAAGAATTTGTTTTAATGAGTTATTTATGTTTACTTAAATACCTATCAAGGACAAAATGAATACATAATCTTATTTCATACTTCTAATTATACCTATGTAATGTCATATTTTCTTTTCTGATGAAAATGAATGAATACGAATTTGAATTTGAATATGAATTCCAGCACGCTAGACCTGATTTTGGGGGAGAGCCAAAAATTACAGAGGACCCGGTTAGGTGAATAGGGTGCATACGGGGCCCAATCACAAGTATGTCACGTTCATCAGGACAGGCCTTCTTATGTGATGACCTGCATTATCATCGAAAGTAGATCTGAGACCATTGCCAGCTGTCGACTGAATGTGCTCAAGGACATTTTGGAATAATTTTGCAGTTTAATATTGGCACTGATTGTTGCTTTGTCTGGCATATAAAGCAACATTTTCTTTCTGTGGCGAAATTCTGTCTTCTACACCTCGTGTCGCGACTCATTCTTCACCATCCATAGGATTTGTCTGTGTTTGCCCTTCATGGAAAATAAGGATACCCAGTGCTCGTCCCCTAAGACATTTGGTTAAAAATTCCTGTAGCCATTGATGGCACATGGCACTCCATTTTCTTTCTGCTCTGACATCAGCGAATGAGGGACCCATCTTGTTCCTGAATGATGCACTGTCATAACTCAATCCAAGCTTGACTAAGTTGAGTCTGTGAACTAGGACTTCAGCACACTGCACAGAAAGTACAATGTTTGCCAGATTGTGGACCACTTAATTCAATTGCTGTCCTCTGTCCTACCATTAGCAAAATGTTGAATCCATCTGGCAACAGTGGGATATGAAAGTGCACCTTCACCATAACCTTGCACAAGCTCTTCATGGACAGACCTCTATAGTTCAGGTGCTCAGTGTATACCGTGTGTAACAATTATAGACATGTATACGCACTTATTAACCTCTTTTGTAGGATCCATGTAACAGTTAGGCCCGTGTCACAAGCCAAAACACAGGTGTAGGAAAGGAACCTACCAAATTTAAATCGGGACTTATATACCGATTTACCTTTCAACGTGGGTAGGCTCAAACCATTATGAAAGGATTGCATTAAAAGAAATGTCACTATTGTCTAGTACAAGGATGGCAGCCCCTTGCGACCGACCTTTAATCTTCTATCCTTATATATACTCTCCACTTCTGATCTTCAAAACACCCCGCCTATTTTATATTTTCTATTTCTTTCCATACATAGCTTGAATCTACCAAAGCACGAGGTCGCACAGCCAGCGAAGACCCCCCCCCCCCTTCATATTTGTGGTTTTAAAGTACTGGCATGATTTTTTTTTTGCATCATCACTCCTTATGCCTCATTAACTAAATTTGTAAAAAAAACTTAAAAAGACTTTAGACATAACACAATGAATGCAAGCTCATACCCTGCCACCATACAATGGACTACTCAAAGACTGATTCGAAAGACCACCAATCGTATGATGAAATTGCAGGCTCCGTTTTACGTGATGAATAGGTCGGAGGTTTACTCAATCAAACGGGTATCAGATCTATGTCTGTGATACAATCTTTAGATAGATGGTGTCGTCTCTGACAAATCCTGACTTTGGATCCTCAATCATCTTGATCTTGGCGAACAAAGGATATCCTGATACAGTGATCCTCTCTGTGGTTGGCCTCTCGATTGCGGGATCTGGTCTGAAGGCTTCTACGATGCTCTTGTTGATAGGGTCACCTTGATTCACCAACTGGAAGATGACCCTCTCTTGGAATGGCCAAGGCAACACTGCGTCAA
Source organism: Echinometra lucunter (assembly GCA_029962745.1). Classification (NCBI taxonomy): domain Eukaryota; kingdom Metazoa; phylum Echinodermata; class Echinoidea; order Camarodonta; family Echinometridae; genus Echinometra; species Echinometra lucunter. Next base: position 113,099 of record JAPZVO010000050.1, on the reverse strand, counting down.
AGGGACCTTTCATGATCGTAAGGAAAAGCGAGATGTGCGTACCCTTCCCTACTCCATCTCCCATCAGAAAAACTCGTCCACAGAGCTTGTATCCATTCTGGCTGGTGAAGAACGGGGGTGAATAGATGGATTTTACATTCGAATTCATGGCATCCCTTTTCTTCTCAATGTAATTTGTTATCTTCCACAGAAAGACCCCGCTGTACGATGTCTCCAATGACACCAGCCTGTCATCTATCTTCTGCCCATACTGACGAAGAGATGTAACAGAGCGTTCAAGCTCTTGGCATTTTTTCTGTAGTTTGTCATGGACTCCTGGGTCTGTGAAATTGGGTGAAAGCTTGAGCTTGTCCAACCGACTATGGACTGCCATCACATCTTTGTTGAAGGTGGCCAAGACCCCTTGGAACGACTCCTGTTTATCATGGATAGCTGCAAAAGCTTTGGGCATATTCATGAGATCATTCACATTCTTCAAAAGTCCACTGATGTCTCTCTTTACCATTTGCAGTTCTTTCTCCCCCTTCTGTATCTCATAGTGCAACGCCTTCAAGGTTTCTTTCTCACGACCTGCTCCACGAAACTCCTTCTCATAGGACTCAGGCTCATCATCTTCATAAATCCGGCCATTCGTAGCTCCTCCTGCTGCCGATGCTCCCGTGCTGATGGTGGCTGATGATGACCGTTTATCAAAGGACTGTCTGTCTGCCTCATCCTCAGGATTAGACCTTCCGTTGCTTCCTTTCTGCCTGGCTCTAACATCTTTGCCCGTGCACATTAGCTCGCTCAGACAGTCAGACTCGCTTGTCTGATTTGCTGCATACTCGTCATTTTCCAGGGCGAGTGGTACTGTTGGATCTAGAACACCGAAGACTATTTCTAACCTCTCAATCAAATCTCTCACAGATTTCTTATCACTTTTCAGAATAAGCCCACAAGTCCAGTTCCAAGTTTCCTGTAAACAGAGGGGAAAGAGAAAACAAGAAAAATGGGGAATTATAGACTAACGCCATCTGCCTAATCCGTTCTATTACATGAATTTGAGAGTCTGGGCACTTTGTTTGACAGGGGTGGCGCCAGGGTATTTTATTCAGAGTGGATTTTGATAGGGGCAAGATGACGTGTTAATGGCAATCGTGTTTTTAACCTTGGCCCACAAGTGAGTTTATTTCCGTTTTGAATGAACAAATATGGCTATATAGTTGAATGGCCCTGCCCTCTCTTCCCCATAGTCTTCATTCTTCTTCTTTCTTTCTTTTTCTTCTTCTTCTTCCCTTTGTTTTTTTTTTTTTTTTTTTTGGGGGGGGGGGGGGGTTATCACTTGAAAAACGCCCGTCTAGCCCCCCCCCCTGTGGCGCAGCACATATATCATTGTTATCTGGGAACCGTAAGTGTGAGATAATGTCCATTTCCCATCTATAATTTTTTTTCTCTGCATGTTCCGCCCCGCCCCGCCCCCACCCCTTCCCCACAATTTAGGCTTTAAAACCTATTAATTTTCATGACTGTAAAACTTCATAAAAATTAACTAAATTGTAAATTGCTCATTTTATAAACATTAAAAAAAACCACAAAAATCCAAAGGGCTTTAGGGGACTCCGCCCCTTACAAATGGTAATTGCTTTGCATCATGTCTTTGTATCTAATGTTATACTATTCTTCTAGTCATAAAAAGTCAGTAATAAAACTTCAAGGAGTCGAATGGCAAGAAGACCTAAAATAGAATAATTTGTAGAAGATATTGGCCTGTGACCAATAGTGTATTAAAGAAAGATGAATATAAAATGTATATTACTAAAATCATGAGAATGGATCATCAGTACACTATAACATGTTCTAGTTTTAAAAAAAATTCTTCTGGCTCGCTCACTCATAAAATCCAGAAACATGATATTTTCGAGCAGCAACCGCTCTTATTCCCTCAGCAACATGTCAGAATATCACAGTTTTTTGTTTTTTTTTTGCAGCTGGGTGTCAAAGTATCCTCGAATTCTGTAAGAAGATGAACATCATCAAAATCATCTATTTTGGTGGCAAGCGATGAGCCGAAGAGCGTCGTGATCGAATATATTTAAATATCTTTAAGACGTATCAAAGAATGTAAATTTTTCCTCATTCGCTTATACTCCTCAGCATTTAGATACAGGATAGTTTGGGCAGGAAAACAATTTGTGCATGGAAGTGAATTGGCCGAATATGTGATTCAAATATCTGTAGTGTGTTCTAAAGGCGAACTATTACTTTATCTTCAAAAGAATGTGTTTTCCTCGCTTGTTTCGCTCGCTCGTAACGGACAGTAGACCAGTGAGGTGCTAAAACAGTCATATTTGGCAGCAAGGTTGCCAAATATGCCATTCAAATAATCTCATAGGCCTAGAGTGTATTTTAATGACAAAATAACATTTATAATACTAGTTGGGGAGCCATTTCATCCATGCATAGGAATAAGTCACCTGGAAGCGATGGGTTTAGTGTCGAATTCTATCGGTACTTTTGGAATGATTTAAAAGATATGTTAATTGAAAGTCTCAATAAAGGTTATGAACAAGGTACGCTGTCCTTAACCCAAAGGCAGGCCGCTATTCTTACGTTGTTGTTTAAAAATGTAATAAAACCAGTTTAGACAACTGGCGTCCAATATCGTAATTAATTATTGATTACAAAATTACTGCCAGTGTTCTATCCACTTGAGCTAAACGAGTAATTCCATATATTATATTTGAAGACCAAACTGGATTTATGAAGTAAAGTTCAACCGCAGTAAATGTGAGGTTGGTGCAAGATGTCATCGACTATTACTGTAGTAAAAATCAACCAGGAACTATAATGTTTTTAGACTTCCGTAAGACTTTTGATAATGTATCTCATAATTTTTTGTGTAATATTTTGCGGAAAATGAACTTAAAAACCTCTTTTATTGGATGGGTTGAAACACTGTACCAAAATGCAAATGGGCGAGTGCTGTATTATGCATGGCTATCAAAAAAAATCAATATTGAACGTGGCGTTCGCCAGGGTTGTCCATTATCTGCATTACTTTTCATGATAATTGCAGAATTATTAGCTGAAAAGATAAAAACAAAATAAAAACATTACAGGTATACACGTACCACTGGATGAACAAAACAGTAAAGAAGTAAAAATTGCACAGTATGCAGATGACACAATTATATTTGTAGAATCTCCCCTTTCAATGAGATACATAATGTCTGAAGTTAATAAGTTTGGAGAAATAGCAGGTACGAGTGTAAACTGGAATAAATCAGATATTATGAAATTATGTGATACAAATGAGTTAGAAGATGTAAACTTTACAGACCAACCGGTAAAATGTTTAGGGGTGTATGCAGGTAAAAAAAACTATGAAGAAGTAGAGAAACTAAATTGGGAAGGAAGAATGGCGAAAGTAAAAAAAAAACATTTTGAATTTATGGAAAAAGCGCAATTCAACATATTCTGGAAAGTGACAATATCGAAAAGCTTAGTTGCATCGCAATTTGTTTACATTGCCACAGCAGTAAACGTTCCCAAATATATAATCAAAGAGTTGAACAAAATAATGTATTCCTTTTTATGGCATTCAAAGAGGGACAGAGTTAAAAGGACAGTATGTATAAACCAGGTGTTAAACGGGGGACTGGCAATGGTTGACACTGAATCAAGATTTAACGCCTTACGATCATGGATCGTAAAAATTTAAAGTGATATTGAAGGAGCTTGGAAGACTCTTTTTTCTTATTGGACAAACAAGATAGGTGGATTTCCTTTATACAATTGTAATGTAAAAGATCTGATTTGCTTATGTAGAAAACAGAACTTACCACAGTTTATTTGAATTTCTTACGTGTATGGGCGAACCTTCGATTCATTGATATTTTGAAAGTACATGACATTGTAAATCAAATCATTTGGAATAACAGTAATATCAAATATGCTAACAAGATGTTGTTCTTTAAAAGATGGATTGATTTTGGTATAATAAATGTTAAACAAATAATAACAGACGGTTGTTGGAAAGAAATCAGTGATATTTTAAATATTACTGAAGCAAAAAATTTGTTAAGTCATTTTGAGTTCTCAAAATAAACAAAGTATATTCAATATACTGAGTATTATCCTGAAGATTTGTTCGAAATTTCTTCTGGTGATATAATTGATATTAGATCTATGAAAGCCAAACGATATAATAATCGTTGAACTGAAAAAAACAGAGCCATATTTTTTCTACTTTTGGATGGATTATTTTAAATTACGAGATGATCTTGATTGGAATAAAATTATGCTTTTCAATTTTAAGTACGCAAAAGATAACAGAATCAAGTAATTCAATTTTAAGCTTTTCCATAGCAGAGGCGTCGATCCATTTTTCGGATTGGGGGGGGGGGGGGGCAAGACTACCAAGCGGGGATGAACCCACGGCTACTGATATATACGTATATATGTATATGTGTGTGTGTATATATATATATATACGTATTTTCACACACACACACACACACACACACCTTCACATATGTAGGCCTATATCATCGTGAAGCATTTTCAATTTTTGGAAATTATGCATCTTGCTAAATTGTGAACCATCCTGCCTTTTTTTTTTAAAATTTTGCGAGCGAGCGAAGCGAGCGAAGCGAGCGAGCAAAAAATAACAAATTTCTTGTTATGAGAGAAGGGTTTAGGGTCAAAATACACTATGGGCATATATGATACCTAATGTATATATGTTTACATCGCTGTTAAATATGAACTCTATTTTGTCACATCGCTGGTCCATTGTTGCTGCCCCCATAACCACTTTGATTTTGATGGTAGAAGCAGTAACCCTTTCGGCAAATTACAGTGTGAGCCCATGAAACATCTACATTATCTATTCAGTCTCATCTCACTTACCGAATTTGTTTGCTTTTCAAAACCATTGATATCAGACGAGCGAGCGCAGCGAGCGAGGAAAAATATACCTTTTCCATATGATAGAAGTGTTATTTCTTCATCATAAATTTATAATACTGTGATCATAATGTGATATGTGCCACACAAGAACGGATTATCATCATCATTATTATCATCATCAGAATACACCAAAAACCTGTCATGCCTCTACATGATATCTAAATGATACATCCGATCACTTGTGTGCCGAGTATGACACTGTTTTAGCTACCTCGCTTGCAGTCCGAATCCATTCTGTTTCTACCATAAAGAGCAAAGTCAACTACCGATCCCGGCAAAATTATACGGATTCGTCCCAAAAAAATTTCAACCACCTTGCTGCCGAAATATAATGATATTTTGAAATTTCGCTGCTAGAATAAGCTACTTGCTGCCCGAAATCATCACATATCAATTTGTTGTGTACAAAAAACGCTCCTCTTATAAGGCATAGAAATGGGACGTTTAACGCACAGTCACTAATACGCGCCGCTGTCTTCGCATCGTGCAGGCAGTCTACGTGTATAGTGGCGGGCTGCTACATTGCGGTGCAGGGGTGTTCAACTTACATATCGTGAGCGCACTCAGCTGCGTGTTTTCACTTCTTCTCCTTTCTCTCCTTTTCTTGTCATTTTTCCTCGCATTACTTGTTTTCATAAATTTCCCTCTCACTTTCCTTGTTTTCTCACTCCCTTCAGTTTTGTAACTCTTCTTGATCACTTGCATTCATTGGCTTGTGCTTTTTTTTTCCCTCTTTTACTCTCACCTCCTTGCCAAAATTCTTCACGCGCTGCGTTGCCTAGCTATGCGTGTGTACTGTGTACTATACTGTGTACACCTATTAGTCTATGGTGTACACACAATGCCATCGGCTGAACCCGCCAAACTATAGTGACCAATTGCAAAAGCTTTTGCAAATGTGAAAAGTGACAGAGGTTTTTTTTATCCAATCAAAATCATTCTTAGGTATTCGCAATCTACAGCATTTTCTGCAAAATGTCTTTTTTTGATAGGGTCTATTGTGACATATATATTTTTTTACAACAATGTGAAGTCGCACCAAACGTTTCGTTTCCCGCACTTGCCCATTGGCTCATGTACAAATGGATTTCCAAAATCATCAAGAAAGGTTCCAAAAACCTCAAAAGTGACAGAACTTAATTTAACTAAAATTAAATGAAAATCATATCATGTTCAAGGTGAGAATCTGCTCTATTCTATTCTGTTTTGATAGATCACCATGTTGACGCGTTTGGGAGATATCTTAGCAAATCCCTCAAAAACGGCGTATTTTCTATTATTCTCCATAGGGAAATAATTTAACACGCTACGCGCTGCAAAAAAGGAGCGCAAACAAATTGATATGTGTATCTAGCTTTTACCAGCGAGAGTGGCGAGCGAGCTAACAAAAAATACGGGGGTTTTTTTGGTTTGTTTTTATCTGTATCTAGGCCATTATCTCCTGAAAGTGCATCTATTTTAGGTCAACTGGCTGCTCGATTTCTTGGAGTGATATCTTGTTTGGTTATATCACTTCCTATGAGTAGAAAAATGATATAACATTAGAGAGAATCACAAGATTTAAACCGATTTCCTTTCATAAGAATAGTAATTATCATCGGCATTGGTTAAATGCGAGCGAGCGCTTCCCAGTGTCCCATTTTCTTTCTTTTTCCTTGTTCTCCGCTTTCATTTCACCTCCTTCCTTCCTTTTCCTTTTTCTCTTTCTTTCGTTCCTTTTCTTTTTTTTCTTTTTTTGGGGGGTTCGGAAATTATTGGAGGGGGGGGGCAAAATGATATCTTTGCCCCCCCCGAAATTTTCTTTGGGGGCAACTGCCCCCCCCCCCTGCCCCCCCCCCGTGATCACGTGAAAGTCTTTAAGCCAATCATGAAAGGATAAATTTCTGATCCAAAATATAATAGATAATAATCAAGGTAATGTTTGTAAATGTCAAGAAACGACAATGCATATGTTATTTGAATGTAAAAGAGTCAAGGTTTTTTTGAAAATTATTGAACGAACAATTTGTTATATTTTTCAGACAGAAGTCAAAATTAATCATTTGTGTATGATAATTGGATTCAATATTGCAGATGAAAAGAATATTATGATTAATCTTATTATTAATTTTGCACAGTATGTTATTTATAAAGATTGTATTAAAAAATTGTGGAAAGAAACAAGAGTTACAGGTGTTGACAAAGCGTTATGGATGAATTTTAAGTTTGAATTACGTCAGTATTTGAGTTGTAAATTTATTTGTAGATATTATGATTCAAAAGCAGTCGAAAAAGTATTTCAGTATCTTTCATTTAATGTCATCAGTGATATGAGATATTTTGATGTATAATATGTAAATATTTGTAAATGATATATGTATATTAATAAAGTTCCTCGTATGAAGTGGAAGAGAAAAAAGTAATACTAGTAATTAATGATGATGATGATGATGATGATAATAATAATAATAATAATGATAATAATAACAATAACAATGATAATAACAATACTGATAATAATGATGATAATAATAACAATAACAATGATAATAACAATACTGATAATAATAATGATGATAATAACAATAGCGATAATAATGATAATAATGATAATAATAATAATAATAATAATAATAATAATAATAATGTTAATAATAATAAATTTTAAAGAGTTGCATAACGATTTCAAAAAGCTTTATGCACGCCTGATACCCTGCTTGTGTTCTGTTTTGGCTTCTGCAGACCATTATGACGAAACAATAAAATTGTTTACATCTCCCATAGGGATTTGGCGCCTCCTGGAAAGGCGCGCTTTTTCGTGGCGCGTAATCGGACGCGCGCCACTTTTGCACTCGGATCGCAAACATATGGTTATGGATGCGCGTGGGCATGGAAATTGTGTCTTTCTCTCTTGGCTTTTTGTCGGAGCAAGACGTGTGGATTGGGACAATCAAAAATCAACGTGGAATAAACGTGGAAGAAACGTGAAATACCTATAGAATACGAGAAGGATCTTCGTGAACTTGTCATTGATAGTTAGATTGCTGATTGAAACTTGTAACGATAAAACAGTTGTGATAATTTTGCAGCGGAATGAAACTACCTTGGCTTGGGTCGGTGTATTTCATAGAATTAACATTTAGCCTACAAATGTAGACCAAGGCTAGCGAAGGTCAACCAAGTCAATTTTGTCAGTGTCATTGTCGTAGTCTTCACAACCAGAATCGACTGGCAGGAGGCTGAACAGTGGGTCAGAGTAGGGACGGGTGGAATTCCCGAGTAGCGTGATCAGAGGAAGAGGACTAGATCTAGACCTAGGTCTAGTACGACTAGATCTAGTCTAGGTCTATACGACGTCGACCCTGGCTTCCAAACCATAAACATGAGAGATAGCCTCGGGCTGATGCTGGCGAGGAATTACCATGTTATGAATGATACGGTGAGTCGAACCCAAGGGTAGAGTCTAGTGTTTACCAAATATTATTAAATAATATGTCCCGGCAGGTTGGGTGAGCTAGGCCCATCCGGGCAAAATCGACTAGATCTAGACTCTAGATCTAGTCTAAAGCAGCTAGTGACTGTGAGTTTGATCTGTTAGTACTAGGCATAAGCCCTGCTGCCCTGGCCTGGAATATTAAAAAAAAAAAAAAAAAAAAAAAAAAACGTTTCAGAAATATGATTGGCCATTGATAATCTTTTAAAACGTAGATATAGATCTATATTGGTGGTGACCGGTGGAAGTCGGCGAATATCTTGTGATCAATTGAAGGGCAAGTTTTATGAGGTTTCAGTTTCCTTATTATTATCAGATAGTATCCGGCCACACGATCCCCATAGGCCATGGCTAGAGTTGCTAGCTCATGTAGGCCTAGACCCTCTTTAGACCCTTAATTTGCAGTAGTTGTGGGGAGGGGTATGGCATGACTCGGTGTGAAATGATGTACGAATTATTCCCCTACGATTAGGGCGGAGTCTATGCTGGTTCGTGAAGCAGTTGCATGTAGACCTTACGCATAAATCAAAATGGCTCGGGTTCGGGGAGAGCGTCAGTGGAAAAATAACCCTGACGTATACTAGACTATACTTCGCGGTAGACCTGGACCTACCTACCGTAGATTTGTCTTTTCTCGGTTCTACCACAGAATAAGATGTTCAGTCCTTCCAGTTGGACGGAGGAATGAGTTCATTACGCCGAATTGGTCAGCCTTCGAGCTGTTTTGCGGAATGAAAGTAACGGTTAGGTCGTATAGGCCTAACGCACCGTTCGATCACCATTATGGAAAATATGTGAGAAAATTCCATTATTTTGGGCCACATCTGTTACAGCTTACACTTTTTTTTTTTACGTTAACAAATACCAACATTTATACTCTCCTCTACACGAATGAACATAGACTCTACATGTACAGAAACATGTACTCGTGGGTTCATTTTAGATTTTCAGCTGGAGGCTGAATGGACAATGGTTTATTAAATTTTAGAAATCGAATACTATTTCTGTCACATAGAATTTAGAAACGAGTAGACGAATAAGTACTGATGATATTTTCTGGGTTCAACTGGTTGTTGTGGAGCCCTGATCATTCATGCTGCAGGGGGAGTGGTCTTATAGACTGGTTGAAAATCGTCAAGACTTTAGGAGAAAATTTAGCTGGAAAGTAAGGAATCGTTTAGAATGGAGGATGTAATAATAGTTAACGAGAATCTGTCCAAAAGCGTTAAGGAAAAGGTGCTTTATACCCAAGACAGACAAGGCTGGGCTTGACAAGGGACATGCTATTGATAGCAAATAAGAGGAAGAAGGATAATGGTGCGAAAGGCCTAATTCTAGAAAAAATAGAAGGGCAAGGTTGGCTTTTCATAGGCGAAGCAAACAAATTTGGTTTGGCAATGCCTGGAGAGAGGGATGAATATTTGATATTAAGCATGTGCGGTCATATGCTTTAGAATTCCAAATGCTGCCCAGATCTTCTTTTCTTGTTTGATTTAACAGAGTCAGCCGGTTAACCGCATGGTGCGGTTCTGAGACTCCGGCGCTTGCGCCGAGGGCGGAGCCGAGCAGGAAGTCGTCCGGGGCTGCCATCTACTGGTGCTTCACGTAAATGGCATACAAAGGGCTTGGTGGAACCTTCCTAGTAACCGGAGAACATCTGGTTGATGTAGCGAGCAGTTTGGAGACTTCCTTTTAGCCTTCAATGGTTGGACAATATGAAAGCCAGGTGAAGCGGTTAGGCTCCACAGAACAATATTCCTTTCCTTAGCCCAGAGTCTGCATTCGACAATTTTAAGGAACTATTGCAATAAATCTAGAAGTTCTTTTCTCAATATCCTGGAGGCCAATGGGCTACAGTGGATTTAATTGTGGAGTACATGAAAGGGAATAGACCCGTTGATTCAGGAGTTTGAGAGTATGAAAGTTGCCGCCCGGAGCTCCAACGAAATTGGCAAGCAAATCCATCTACATGTACTTTGGACAAAATATCATCTCAATATATGGGGTGTGGTACGCTTGTCGAGTGCACGTAAAAGCATAAGTTATGCATTATGGTGAGCATTGGCAATAGTCAGGACTTTAGAAGGTTTTTGAGTTGTTATCCGAAGCATTTGCTCGAAATTGTGCACGGAATCAGTAATAAGGTCATATAGACCGAGCATAATGTATGCGCAGGTGGTCTCATCAATCCCTGAATATCTAAATATGGAGACATTGGCCGGGGAGTTTAGGAGCTTTTGAATAAAGGGTCCCAATTATCAATGATGTTGGTGGAGGTACTTTGCGAGAATTTCTTGTTATCTCCTCGAATTTACTCCCTTGGGGCTCATATATTCGCCTTCAGAGCTTTTCTAAATGATGGTAAAGTGATAGCCTATTAGTGAGTGCAAATGAGCAACTATGCCAAAGGAGCGAGGAGTTATTTCTGATTATATACCCTTACATTTAGTTATGGTCAGTTAGCAATTACGGTGTGGCTTCATGGCGAGAGCAAGGGCCGTGAGGTTGGTAATATTCATGAACTTAATTGTTGGCATTTAAAGTAAACAGTGATAAAGAGGAAAAGGTTAGCGAATGGGTGTTAACCAGATTTCTTATGTTTTTCCAACGTCATAATATGAACGGTTTGGAAACCTTTTGCTGGAATCGGTGATAAGAGCTGGGAGTGGGTGGGCACCCGGTTTACACTTACGATAATAATTTTTAAAAATTAAACAGAAATAAATAAATAAATTTAAAAAAAAAATCCCCGTCTGATCGGGCATTTTTGGCGGCTACCATGGAGGCTCGTGGCAACGCAGAGGGGACATTCATAATACGGGAAGGGGTTCTAGCTGTGGGTCCCCCTTCTCTGGCCTACATACTCTTAATACGGTTTATTTCAAGGTTGTGTATGGGGTGTGTTTACATTTATATGAATCCTCATTTCCCAGCATAGATTCCAGCACTAGTTCCGTTCCTTGGTTGGTTATTGAGTTGCTTAACATGAGTGTAATATTGGTGTGAATTTATTTACCGGCATGGCCAAATGATACACATGGAAATGAAATCGAATAATGTTAAACGAAAGCCATGGTTCTGTGTTCATTTTGCCACAAAGGTGGATATTGATTATTAGTAAGGATATTTATGCGTCATAAGCACAAGACCTTTCAATGGAGGGAAATTGGCTAATTTATATTACTGATGTATATGTTCGGAAGCGTTTATCTAACCCCTTTTGGCTGGTAAGAGAAGGGTGGTTTCAAGGATTTTAACATGGTATTCAGTGGAAATTATTAGGGTTCTATTGGAATGCTAATGTATGAATTGTACATGAATCAATTTAAAGGGTTATTAGGGTTCTATTGGAATGCTAATGTATGAATTGTACATGAATCAATTTAAAGGGCCATTGTTATCGGTCAATGATTTTTGCGGGCCTAAGTTACGGAGGCCGTGAGCTATGATAGATAAACAGATGACCGTGGAGGCACGAATGATAAAAACTTCCGCTTTAAGGGAAGTGAACTTAATTGTTGGCATTTAAAGTAAACCGTGATAAAGAGGAAAAGGTTAGCGAATGGGTGTTAACCAGATTTCTTACGTTTTTCCAATGTGAATGGACAAGGCTCGTTGTCGGTGGGGTCACGATTTGAAGAGGTAAATCAATTAAAAAAAAAAAAAAAAAATCCCATATATTAGCCTTACTGGACTTGGATTTATCCATAGGGTATGTGCTAAAGGCAATGAGTGGGGCTCTGGAGATATTGCCAATAATGGATACCCCGGTGGTATGTGGAATGGCTGTAATAGGCGATGATGGATATTATGGCAATACTTCCGTATTATTACCTTTTAAAATTAATGTTACGGTTGTTGACGAGTTAGCCTGTGTGGGGCACAGTGGAGTTATCGATAGGGTATGTTCATAAAGGCAATGAGTGGGGCTCTGGAGATATTGCCAATAATGGATACCCCCGGTGGTATGTGGAATGGCTGTAATAGGCGATGATGGATGTTATCGCAATACTTCCGTATTATTACCTTTTAAAATTAATGTTATGGCTATTGACGAGTTAGCCTCTGTGGTGCACAGTGGATTTATCGATAGGGTATGTTCATAAAGGCAATGAGTGGGGCTCTGGTGATATGGCCAATAATGGATACCCCGGTGGTATGTGGAATGGCTGTAATAGGCGATGATGGATGTTATCGCGATACTTCCGTATTATTACCTTTTAAAATTAATGCTATGGTTATCGACGAGTTAGCCTGTGTGGTGCACAGGATGGTTGTTATACAGTGTTACAGGCCGTGGTGATTGCGCCCCCAAAAGGGGCCGGGTTTTAGGTATCGTTGGAAACAATTAGCCTAATTGGTATGCAGGACGGTTTTCAAACGGTGTTTTTAACGTTGGTGTAAAGTTGTGTGCATACCTTTGGATCCACAATTCGAATTGTTACATTTCCAAGAACGTGTGGCCTGATTTTATACTGATTAATGCAAGATGGTTCATATGAGATAATGCATGGATGGATATAGCTAGTAATGGTAGCCTGAATGGTGTTCAGGTGGACTTTATAAGTTACAGTTAGGCACAAGTTGCCTTAATGGAGCATGGCATTGCCAATAACGAATCTTATCAAGATGAAAAATATTTTAAAAAATATAAAAGGTATTGACAATATCGAATAGCCCTAGCGGTGCATGGGCAGGATGGTTGTTATCAGGAAAGTTTAGGTATAGTGATGACGTCCCAAAATGGGTGGATTTTGTTATTACTAGCTTTTATAGCCTGATGGAGAGGTATGCGGGATTGTTTCATGCAATGTTGTCACAAGGCTCCATGATTTCTTGGGGGTATATACGTATTATCGCTAATAGCGAGTAGCTTGGTTAAGATACTGGATGGGTTGTGGCAGTGCGATATGGATATAGTCACAACGTCCCGTTGGTTGTCAGGTTTAATAAATGACGTGTTGAAGCATGCAATCCCTCTATGGTAAGGGTGCTAAAGGGTGACAATAATGAGAGTAGATCGATCATTGATCGATTCGGAAATCCAGAAAGTTTCAATGGCGGTTTTAAGTGAGTAGGCAGATTTCCGTCTATGGGAAAATAAATAGATAAATAAATATAATGGAAATGATAGTCGATAGAATAGATTCAAAGGAAGGAGGAGGACCTGGTCCATCAGTAAATGGGCATTAATTTGAATATATGGTGTTAGTAGGCTGGTAATGACACATTGCATGTATTCGTTGAATTCATTTCATGATATGGTAATTTGCCTCCACTTGTTGCAGCGTTTACACAGGCTCTTTAATGTTATAAATTGTTAATAATTGTATACAATTTGTTTGTTGGCCATGTCCATGGTTACGTTTCAACTATAAAGATAGTGAGTTAATGTATGTTTTGAATTGTGTACAGATGTTTCAAGATGGATGAGTATATTGATTGATTGATTCGACTGATTTATTTATCTATATATCTACTATTCACAACACTGCACATACACTTATATGCTATGGTAATAGCATCAGAGCAGTTAAACAATTTTAGTCCAACCTGTGGAATTGCCCCTACGATAACGGGAAAGTATTTCTGAATTATATATTCTTGATGGAAGAATTTATGAAGAATTTATTGAGTTGGGCTGTGCATATATAATATATGTATATGTATCATATGTATATGTATCAAGAACGTAGGGTGGAAATAGAAGTCTTCTTATAAGGAAGCTGTAAGGAAGCACTTGCGATTTGTTCACGGCTAAAAGACTAGAAGTATATTTGTTCAGTCCTCATGAGGTTTAGCCTCCCCACAATGCTTATGAATGTTTCACATGCAGTATTACCCCAATTCCAGTTTGGGGCGGCTCACTGTGGTGGTCAAAGTAAGGAAATTGAGTATTGCAAGTTTATGGAATTGTGGCCAGGTTGTGGTTAGACAATTCAGCTTGGGGAAACGTGCACAAATATGAAGGAAAATAGATAGGTACATTACGTATTGATGAGTATATGAAGGGTTGCCTGCGGGGTCCACGGTGGTTACAAGTTGGCAAATATTAACTGGTTGGTTTCGACCAGTGTCAAGAATTTTTATTGAGGCATATACACACTGAAACCGTGTTCTTTGGCGGCGAGCTATTTCATTTGCTCGTTGGCGGAATTTACCAATTTGGGCCTTCATCACACTTGCATATATTAGCAAGGAGTTATATTAGCATTGGTAACACATGTAATTTCAGGAGCCTCGCTCGATGCTACATGCGGGGAGGCCGGAGTCCTGGACGGAAGTGATGGGGCCGGGTTGTGAAGATGTTTGCTGGAATCGTTGAGGAGAGTTGGAATGGGCGGTGCACCCGGGTTACATAAGAAACTTCCCCGCCTGATCGGGCATTCTTTGACGGCTAGCAAGGGGGGCTCGTGGCAATGCAGGGGGGCATTCGTTTACGGGAGGGGGCTTCTAGCCGTGGTTTTAACCCTTCCCTGGCTACACACTTGCATTTCACATATTTTGATTTTATGGTTTATGTATGGGGTGCAAATTTCCTCATTCTTCACATAGATTCCAGCACTAGTTTTGTATTGGTGTATTGATGTTGGTTATCCAAATCTGTGTGTAATACATTTACAATACTGGCGTAAATTTATGTACTGCCATGGTAAATGGTAAATGATAAAATGATACATGTACCTGTACAGAAGACAGTGGTTAATGGTAAATAAAAGCCACGAAAAATGCATAATTCGAATGATCTGCCGATTCCTCATTTATCAGGCGTGAATAATAATAATGATAATAATAATTTTGATAATGATAATAACCCTTATTTACCCAGGGTAACCTCTTTAGCTTTATCAGCTAATCTTCCAGCGGGCCCTGCATAACATAATTTATTACCCTTCTTCATTCTTATAAGCCGAGCGCCTGGCTAGAAGGCAGAAGGTCCCATTTTTGTAATTCTTTGGTATGACTCGGCCGGGGATCGAACCCACGACCTCCGTTCATGAGGCGGACGCTCTATCAATTGAGCCAACATGCCTGGTTTCCATAGCAAGAACTTGAAATATTTGGCTCGCTCACTTTGCTCGCTCGGAAAATAAGAAACAGAGCGGTTAATACTCTAAACAGAAGTGTCAACTAAAAAAAAAAAAAAAAAAAAAAATGTCGAGATCCTCTTAACATTCCTTTCAGGAAATAAGGACTACATTTACTATATTGTTTGAAAAAAAACCCAACGATTTCTTGTGTCGTTAATTGGCATGATTGGAGGGACGTAGATTAGACATAGAATTAGACTTAGAATTAGACTTCGCTTCCTCCACGTTTAAACCCCACACCCTTTTCCCCGCTGGGTCGCTTTGCTCCCTCGTCAAAGATATTCAGCATCAATCATCCCCATCCACGAACACAAATCGACACCCAATAAATGTAGTGCCCCCTGGACTCCGCCGGCTTGGGTGTTAGCCCCCCCCCCCCCTTCCCCCCCACCCCTCTCAAAAAACGTTCCTCGGCCCCTGTTGTACATGTATAATTAGAGCGTGTGGAATTTGTCACATTTTGATATCCTGTATTTTATCAAATCAATTACTCTCTCTTGTTTTCTCAATTAAGGTCATTTCTTGTATACAAGTTTCAATTGATATCTTGACGTCCTGTTTATTCTATAAGTACATTATAATCACTGACAAAATCCTTTGATTTCGACATACAAATCTTTTTATGTGGCTTTTGTCAAGAAAGTTCTACAAGAGGCCCTGCTAAAGAACAGTTGATAGAATATAGCTTAGCCAAAACACCCTTTCTCTAATTTAAGTCATTCCTAAAGGGGACAGGCTTAATGTTTTTCTCTGATTGTTATATTTACGATAACAACTTCCACTGACCCCTGGATATGGATATGCATCCTTCAAGCTTTGAGTTAATCAAGTGCAGTTATTTTCAAAGAAAAACAAAATCATATAATTTGACACACATACACACACACTCACACAAAAAAAATGCTCATATCTTAAATGAGTGGGTGTGAATGTGGGGGGGGGATCACATCCTTTTTCTCATATTGAAATGAACAGCAAGCTTGAGCCTTGCTTTACGGAGTATCATTGGACACATCTCGAGTGTGGGGTCGATGTGTGTATATTTTTTTGTGGATTAGGGTGCAGACCGGGGGGGGGGGGAAGGGGGGTTGTAGCTCACAATCTTACCCTCATACTGAGCTCTACAGTCTTTGCATGGTTGAGCCTTGCTTTCGTGATGAGTATCATGGGACACCAATCGTCAATCCGATGAACATCCAGGGCCCTCTTCTCTGGCAGCCATTTTCCACATCCCAACACCTTACATTTATATCCTGACTTTTTAGGCAATACTTGAAAGTGAATAGTAGTCTTATGAAATAAATTAATAAAAGATGCAAGCCTATGGCCGAGAAACCTGTACCAAAATCAATTCTGTTATCAGATATAAGTAGTAATCTCACCTGAATGTATTCAGTGTAGGATCCTTTCCAGGAGCAATCGTTACATTTGTAAGACTTAATCCTCTGGAGCTTTCTTTGAGCCTCTGTGTCGGACTTCAACTTTGGGAGAAACCAGGAGAAAAATACAATACATGTGTTCATTTCCTAGCTAATTATTCAGAATGCAAAGAAATTACACTGTCAATGAGAGATAAAATATTTTAACAATATTGAAGAATTTTGATAAAGAACAAAACATACTCACAATTTCATCATCGAAAAAAAAAACACTTATCTGCACTTTGTAACCACTGAATGAATTATAACAATACAAAGGAAATTCCAAAAACTTCTCCATTAATTTGATTTTAAAATGGTCCGAACTATGTGATTGTATTCAGTCATTCATTTCCTCTTTTTTAACACACATGATGATAAATTCAAATGGGCACTGTGACCTTACAACGTATTAAACTGGAAGTTAACCAAACTGTTCATAGAAAATGAAATTCCAGCTGTACATATCATCTCTGTATTTCAACTCCGTATTTGTAATTGCCTAAATCAACTTGCATCATTGAAGTTCATCAGTGGCATCACGTCTGTATTGGGTGCATAATTCATTCTTAATGTGTAGCTACAGTAGCTGTCCAAATCAAGAGTTCAAGAGTTCAGGAGTTCAAGAGTTTATTTTTTCATTAAAAAAAAAATAACAAATTTTGAAAAAAATCAGACATACATAACTATTCATATTTTTTTTAACGATGACAAAAGAAAGAATATATATACAGTATAGACCAATTTCACAACGCAAGAGTGCAGCAGACTGTTCGACACAGTTCGACATACTACGGTGGGCGCTCCAACTTTTATAGTACACAAGTCAATAGCGCGTTATGTACATTCGTTCGATTTTTTGTCTTTTTTGACCAATATATGCAGATTACTTTTAATATTTGCAATGAGAAATTGTCAGGGAAGTTCAGGTCGCAGCTGTGCGGTGCTCGAATGCCACAAGAATTTGAGACAGTTTAAAAATTGGAAGCTAACTCAGTGCGAAATTCACTCGCTTTTGACTCACGAAGCCTGTTTGTGTGAGAAGCCGTACTCCCTACACAGGTTTCCGTAAGCAATGCGAAGGAATCCGTCGCCAGTGGGTAAAAATATCAACAGCCGGGATCAACAGAAAGGACTTTGAAGTCAAGAAACATTATCATAGGCGTAAAATTTAATGAGTGAAAACATGACTTTGTAAACAAAAATAACAAATTTCTCGTTACGAGAGAAGGGTTTAGTTATCATATAGGCATTAATGATATCTAATATATATGTATATGGTATTACCTCGCTGCCAAATATGAACTCTACTGTGTCACATCGTTGGTCCATTGTTGCTGCCCCCAAACCACTCTGTTTTTAATATTACGAGCGAGCAAAACGAGCGAGGAAGCACACACTGTTTTTCATGGTAGATGTAGTAAATAAAGTAAATGGAACAATATTAGGGCATATCATTCTCATATCTTGCATTCATTTTGTACGCAGAGCCAATCGCGGTCAAAAACGTCAGCGCGCTTGCCCACCACAGCAATGGCGTCGCCGATAGAGGGCCAAATACATACACCGGAGGTGAAATTGGTCTATAGGCTCTTATGGAAATGAAGGAATCCACTAAAAAGCAATGCTTGCGGAGTGTGGATCCCTCAAATAACCAAATCAAACAACCATAAACATAATGAGATTTTAAGAAGTACAAGTATTCTAGACATCTGTTGGAAAGGACTGATTACTGTACGTTATACATTGTAGCTCGTATAATATACCTCATGGAGATCGAGTGGGTCATTGCAAGATGGACAACGTACACTGTCAAGATGCGGTAAGTCCCTACAGAGCAAAAAAAAAAAGTAAATGAATAAAGAACACATCTATTTTTTTACGTGGTCATTTCTGTGAAAAATGTTAGAATGTAATCGAAATATAAGCGCATTCATCATTTTATTATTATTTTTTTAAAGTAAAGGTTATACGATAAAATAAAGTAATAATTGCATATGTTACAACTTTGAAATAACAATTACAAGTAACGCAAAAGAAAATCCATGTATTTGGAAATTCACAGAGGGGAATATTCTTTACTCACTGGGAATTCCCTATGGAAGTTTCCTTCATAGCCCTACATGTATGTATGATAGAATTAAGTTCATATACATGATTCCTCAAATTGATTTTTATTTGCCCATTTTGACTAGATTTAATTACAAATCATATGGTTAAGAAAAATATTAGGAGTGAAATGTATGATAACATTATAATTGATATCATTGTAGGGTGAGATCTTTTGGTAAATAACCCTTTTTCAAATGAACTTTAAAAAAATTAAAAAAAATTAAAAAAATATGATTTAAATTTTAGAAATCTGAATTAAATTTCAAAAATCTTGATTTGTAATTTTTTTTTTTTAAATAAAAAAAAATAGCCAACCCTGCTGGGCAGTCGACCGCTAATGACTGTAGTCTTGTACTGTGGGCGACACTGCCTAGATGTATGGACACAGGTAGGGTCAAAATGTATAGAGTATCACATTCGTATCGAAATTAGTTGATTAGAATTAAAATCATGAATATTTGTAACAATATCAGACTCGCTCGAGTTCAATGTGAATAATAATAAATATAACCATTATTGATTAGCAATACCAGGCCATTGACGGAAGAGGAAAGTACCACGTCACAAAGCTTTTGAAATTTTACATTAATGATTCATTAATTTATTTGTCTATTGTTTTGAGCTACTTAAGGTTTTTTATATAATTTTTGTATTTGTATTTAATTTTAATTCCTGGTATTAAACCATAGACAGAAAACAGTGCGCCTAGAAACGCATGTATTAATCGCCAAACAAATGTTCTGTATTATTATTAATTTGATCAGCCTGCCAGGAATAATTAACCCTTGGGATTAGTATTCTTCTGTTTCATCTGATACCCAATCCTTGTTCTAAGTAACGTTTAACAAAAGGAAAAGCTTGGTTTTCTCAGTTCAACTTCCTTGGTTAAAATTTATGATCCAAGGAAGGGGTTACACTTTATCAAAATGCCTTGTTGGTCCTCTTTTTTATGTCCTTCATACATCCATAGTGTTTGATTTCACTTGTAAGTAGTCTTGCATACCTGGTGAAAAGGACTGCCAGGCAACTTTTGCAGACTGGATGCTTGCACCTAGCAGACATGGGCTCTCGGAAGGTGAATGTGCAGAGTGGGCACTGGCTCTCCAGCACCACTACAGGAAGCTTCTTATTGTCATTGGCGTATGCAAGTTCTGCACCTCCCATTTAGATATGTAGTAGCCAAGAGTACATGTAAAAGAGATATCTGGAAAGACAAAACATTTTGTAAATTTCAAAAAGGACACATTTCAGTTTGTACAGTCACTGAAAACCCAACTTTTTGGCAGTTTGTAGTTTTAAGATATTTATTATTATTATTATTATTATTATTATTATTATTGTTATTATTATTATTATTTTTTTATTATTATTCATAATTATTATAATTTATTTCGGCATTAAAAAAAAAACATACGAATTGATACAATATCATGAGCAGTAATATTGTACATACAAAATAGAACAGAATGTGCATCCACTGGACTGCCAGGGTCAGAAATCTAATTTAAAGGCATTGGCTAACTTTGTGAGCAGCTGATTATAGTGTAAAAATACCAGTCTGAAAGATTCAAAGTATAATATCCACAGGAAGTATGTTTAAATATCAAAAATGTGAACCAATGTTTGAAAAATATACGAGAGTCGGTTGCACAGAATAGACATAAGGAGTGCGCATGCGCGTATGACTCACCTTACCGTACTGTGTGTATTGGCGTATCATGCGGCGGGAGGCACATAACGGCATTTTCAAATTCAAGCAAAGCGGTCCTCTTAGTGAGTGTCTCGTGAGACGAAGGATAATAAAATTGCCGTTTGCGTCTTACACTTTTTCATTCCAAATTATGGTTGATTTCAGGGTTTTTTAGTACAAATACAAGTACTCATACACATGTTTCATCTTAGTTTGAGAATTTTTTAAATCAGCTGCTCACAAAGTTAGCCAATGCCTTTAATCAAGCTGATTTTATGGTCTTGACAGTTAGAAGCACTGTCTAATTTCCGTGACAACATACTTTTTTCATCAAAAGAGGGCTTCCATCCGGTTCTGGGACTACCCGCCCACAGCCTGGACAACTCCCCACAGTCGAGTTTTTCCTCAAAAAAGTCCACAATTGACATGTCTCCTGTCCAGTGCAGCACTGCATAACTAGCCACACTTTTTTTTCTTCAATAATTTCATGGACTTAGTTCCCTATTTCGGGATAATTTACCATCTAATAATTGCTTAACTATAATCAAAGAGTTATGACAGGAGACATGTCAATTAAGAACTTTTTTGAGAAAGAAATTACCGCATTCACAGCCATGCCCTAGATGACCAACTTGGTTTCACATGAAGCTGTGGTTGTCATGCTTACAGGGAATGCATGATCTCCTGAGTTTATATCAATTTTTAGATTCAGAAACACTTTTATTAAGCAGAGCAAAATCTACTATCAATCCTAAAAAGACCGGGCTATTTACGAGGTATGGGGGGGGGGGCCATAATGGCCCCCTCTTGATATCTCGACCATGACAAGAATGATCGAAGCAAAATTTTGCACAGACTTTGAGAATAGCGAAAAGAACACAAATCTCGTTATTTTTCATGTAAATGATCTTTATGTTTTTAACTTATATTATAATGTATGCAAATTATATGCATTTAATACACATTTTGAGTGATAATCAAATAATGAAGGCCATGGAGATGAAATTTCTATGCAAAATGTTCTTCACAAACATTAAAAACATTATTAGGACAGAAAAAAAATTGATTTCAAATCTTATATATTCTATTGTTTTGCAAATTTTTTATGTATTTCTTTGTTTTTCAACTTTAACTTCGATTTTTTTTTAAGTTTGCTGTTTCAGGGTGTTATCTGGACACTATTCAGTTAGGATAGATAGATAAGATAGTAAAAGCTTAATGAAGAAATTATAGATGATAAATTAGGAATATGAGGAATATGCTTTTCCCCATTCATTTTGTACACAAAACTCAGAAATTCTTGGGCTGATGAGAGGTCACAAAAGGTTGTGAGATGGGTAACAGTATGACCATTTCGTTAACTTGGTTGTCAAAAGATGCGCAAGAAAAAAGTCATTAAGTGGCATGTGCGAAATGCAGTGATTTCAATTTTGCGGCGAAAAGTGTCAAAGGTGCCCCCCCCCCCCAGTTATGTTATGTTATATGCATAAGACATTAAAAGTGAATACCTTCCAGTCCATTTTCCTCTGGTGCACGATGGCCTTCTTCAAAATACGTTATCATTCTATTAATTTGGTAATATCATTTTTCAAAAAGGTCCACAAGTGACATATTTCTTGTCATTACTACATTTTTTAAATTATAGTTAATCACCAAGATGGCAATTAGTCTTAAAATGAGGGTTCACTTCAGGCCCCTAAAGCTCCACCATGTTATCCAGATCCATTAGAAGGCCAACCTAAGCACCATCAATATTCATGATCAAAAATGAATAATTCATTTCGTAAGATGCTTCTAACTAGTAGCATTTGTTTGTACATGAAACATTACATGCATCAGCATTGCGCAGTTAATGCACAATAAGTGCACGACAAACGCGCATTAAATCAAAACTGATACGCGTAAGAGATATGAGTAATGCAACAATGCAAGTGATATCATGGCGATAACGGGTGCTTATCGGCCCCTTCAAACGATCCGAAAGAGGCGGGGCCTAATGCCGCACACGTAATGATATCCACGCGTGCTGCTTTTCGTCTGGTAAATTTATTATATGTCTATGGTTCACTTAGTTGCCTGGACTAAGTCTTAAGTTCACGAACATTTCATTGAAACGCATGTTTGTTCTTCAACACACGCTTCAATGGGATGTCCAAGAATTTAGACTTAATGGCTTTGACCAGAGAAAAAAATACACGGGAGCTTGGAGCGAATTTGCCCCCTAAACACCAAATAGAGCCCTGGAAAAAGAGCCCCTGAAATTCCCATATGGTCCAATGTAAACTGTAATACAATGTAGAAAATTCGGGAGGATGGGCTCAAAAAGTAGCCCCGGAAAAAAAATATATATATATTTTTCCCTGGTTTCGACAGGCCCCTTTTTCAGGTTCTGATTTCTGTCCTCATAATACTAAAAATTGGCAACCCGCCTCTTTTTCCCCCGATTGCCATTCTCTAAATACCCAAAACGAACAACTTTGTACTGCGTTTCCCACGGCTCGTTCCCCAGCTCTCGTGTACATAAATCCGCTCCTATGGATCCGCTATAGAGCTTTATCCGCTCACTTGCATGCGCGGTGCCGTATATAATCCTGAGCTGGGTAGTTATGCAGTTCCGAATGGCCTATGTTTTCCGTTTTCACCAACTAGTTGTTCCCATCGATATCTACATGGTCGTTCCTTAGACCCCATTTCTGGGATTGGCTGAGGCACACCCCCGTCAACATAAAACTTGAGTGCCCCCCCCCCCCACCCCCGGGCATGTGCTTGACAGAATAAAGCACAGTCACTGTGATTTGCTTTACTCTGCCAGGCCACTTGAGCCTTGTGCGAAAGCGCACTAGCACCAAATTTTCGGTAATCATGCAGAATCAGATGAAATTACTTCCCAGCTTAACTTAAAGTGGCATTATCGAGAAATAGGTAGACTAATCACCATTCACTTTGTATGATGGGTGTCGTGTGTTCAGATGCTTGACAAAAATAAAAACTTTTGTCTTTGGATTCAACAAAATCTATTCATTAAATAGCATCATTATCAATATTTGTTCTCTATAATATTGTTTAAAACAAGTGTCAGAAAATTAAGAAATATTGCTTGTAAACTTCTTATACAGCAGCGCTTCTTTCAGTCACACACAGTGGTTTCCTTATTTCCCCCCCCCCATGCCCCCTATTCACTTTGTACACAAGTGCGGGCCTAATACAAACGAGCAAGTGGTTTCCTAAACCTTGATACCGGTATAGCCATTTAAGTCAACTTGGGTATTACTGAGGAAGTTCATACCCCTCCACAACTTGAAAAATAAGACTCTGATTTTAAACAAATTTTCACAGAATGATCCAAAGCCGCTTACCATCAGTCTTGGGGAGGGGGAGTTTAAAATCATGGGCCAGTGGAACATGGTTTTGGGAAAATGTGAATATTTTGATCAAAAATTGCAATATGGCTTCACTTCCGGTTCCAAATTAATTATATACTAAGCTTTACTTTTATTATGATTGATATACAGTGGTGGTCAAAATTATTAGAACACCTGCTAAAATGACTTAAAGTTAATTTTGACTTGTTTATCAATATTTCGATTGATGTATCTGTATTTTCTTGTAGCTGCATTATGCAAACTCTAATAAACCATGAGAAATATCCGGGTCATTGTCCAGTCCATATTTAGTAGAATTTTTGTATTGTTCTTTACCCACCCCGCCCCTCTCCAATAGAAAGTTCAAATTGATATCTTTTGGGGCAATTGAATGCTTCTATCAAATTTTATCTTGAAAAATTCAAATTCCGTTGTTGTTTTCACAACAAATTTTTTGAGGTAGACCTCTTGAATATTGTTTGTTATGCCTTGAGCTCCTGTATTGAAGCTAAATTTCTGGAGCACAGCAAAACAAGTTGTCGGGCCAGGGAAAGTGAGATAATGATTTTGCCAAATGGGGCAAAGGGTGGAATATACAGAGCATTACATAAGGTCTGTTGGTCATAATACTCATGGTGATGGACAACACCTGTTACTGGGTATGGTGTCAAATTCCCCATGGAAGCCAACGACTAAGTGTCTTTAAGGCAGCTCTTCGTGTTTTCATTCTGATATTTCACGAAGAGCTTTAAATCCTCCGCCATTTGCCCCTGTGGAGACCCATGTAAACAAAGAAACATTATGCCTCCAAATCGCACTTTCTCATGCCCGGTTAGCCCTGCAAACTACTTTCGAAGTTCACCAGTGGACCAGATCTAACTGTGATATTAGAACCTAAAACTTTATTTTTCAACTCAAAATATTGACTTTTGATATGAGACCCAACCATCTTGGCGATTTCGCTGCATGATTAATTTCCATTTCAATAGCGCGACCTTCAACATCATTCACCTACACCTGTTAGTCTCGGGCCTGGGCGGAGAGCGGTAGTGTTGCACCCTCGCACGTATCGGCAAACCCAGAGTAGGCCTACCATTCGTAGCCTACGTTCAAGAGTGAAACAGTGCAACGCTGTACCTCTTTACCTGTGGCCGAGACCAGCAAGTGTAGGTGAACTATGTCGGAGGTCACGCTATTGAAATGGAAATTAATCCGGGGGCAAAATCGCCAAGAAAGTTGGGTATCATATCAATCAAAAGTCAATATTTTGAGTTTGATAAGGAAAATTTTAGGTTCCAAATGTTAATATCACAGTTAATTCACTTATACATGTGCAAGCTTATCTGAGATAAGCTTGTACTCCATAGCAGTCACTGCGGTGGAAAAGCCTCAATAGCTTTTGTGTATTCCCTGGCATTTGGGCTTGGTAGAAAATCACACATGAGAGGTAAATAATTGTTCAAAATTCCATTTTCAACTCTGAATCCTCAAATTTGTGGCATATCAAGAGTTGAAGAGTCCCTGAATCAGATAATCTAGCAAATTTTAAAAAAATCAAATCTTGCTTCGGGCACTTTTGTTGTCTGTTCAAAAACTATGGTAAACCCATGGTAAGTGCGTTCCAAATTACCACTTTATCAAAATGGTTTTACCATGGGTTTACCATGGGATTACCAAACCATGAATTCATCGTAAAACCATGGTTTCACCAACCATTTAAAATAGTCATATTTTCAAGGTCCTTCCTTTTACCGTGGTTAAACCATTGTAAGTGCGTTCCAAATTACCACCATATTTCCATAGTTTTACCATGGTTTTACTGTGGTGTTACCATAATAAAATCACCATTAAAACTATGGTAAAACCATGGTTAAACCACAGTAAAATCTCTGCTCATTTCACCATGGTTCCAATTACCATGGTCCTGTTCCAACTTCCATTCAAATTTTGAGCTGCATGGTTATGATTATGATAATTATTAGATTATTATTAGATTATTACATATCATGGTTAACTTGAAACTTAAACTACTAATCACCCAATCACATCACAACATCATCATAAATCACAATGTAAGTAGCATGGCCACTCCTTAGCCACTGGTTACCTTTGGCTTTGAGTCTTATATACCGCCCTGAAAATTCGTTGCTTGTGGTAACGGTTAATACATCATATGGAATGTGAAATAAGACAATTTGCTCACGAAATATCTCACAACTAATTTGTAAAAGAAATTTATGAAAAACAATAATATTGCAATTGCACTTTACAAAATATATTGAATTTTGGTAGAAATTTCAGAAATATGCAAATGAAAATATGCAAATTAAGTCAATGGATGGTTTGAAGACCATGGTTATGGTTGCATTACCATGGTTATGCAACCACTGTAATACACTGGTTTCACCACATTTTTATTACCATGGTTTTAGTGACCATGCTCCAGGTTTTATTACTTATATCGAACCTTACTTCACATGATTTACATTTATCAGTATTTAGCAAGACAGTGATATCTCTTTCAATGGGACTGCTATTGGCAAATTTCACAAATCCGTTTTCCTTTACGGTACAGTCCATAGGGATGAAGTTGGTGTGATAAGATTCATTTTTATAGCAGCCTGGGCAGGTATTCTGAAATTTGTTTTATCTTTTATCTTATTTTAATTGCCATAGCAATAAGAAATTGGCTCACATTGCACAATTTCGCCTTGTGTGCTGGTCATTTGAACAGTTCAAACCAATCATAAGTACGCCTTTAAATTTTATAACAATTAACACAGCAAAGATAAGATAAAATATAAAACAATTTTCAGAATACCGCCCAAGGTCCTTGGCAGATTAAGGGCATTTAGGCCTACTTTTGCACAATAAAGGGTGTGTTTGTTGAAGTAATAATGGACTAGGAACTAGGAAACCATCCATAAACTGATACAGTGATTGAGTTACTGGTTGTTGTAGATAGTTAACTGTTGCCATAGAAAAGTGTATTAATTAGGACCTATACCAGTGTATAAGGATCAACAAGGGGTGTATATAGTGTATATGTGCTTAAGATAGATATTGCAATAAAGCATTAAAAGTGATAGGGGAACAAGGACATAATCTATGCATAAACATACAACATTCCTATGTGATTAATGCACCAAACTCTCATATAGCTAACATTATTTTATTCAGGTAGGCTGTCCAAGGATTATTAATAAAGCAGACTGAGTAACGTTATGGTTATGTAAATTAGGCTTTGGCATACGTTGACTGGATATGATTATTTTAATCATTTTACGTCAATATTAATGTATTGGCTAAAAGCTTCAGTAAGGATCAGTTTAAGGCCTAACATATATTTCTGATTTATATCATACATGTTGGACTGTAGTAAATTGATGCATACATGTGTACATTCAATGCGGTTACTGCCATCCTCATTATAGTGCAAGTGTTCATGGTTATGCAAATTGTTATAATGTGTTTATTATTGTTGTTTCATTGTTGATTACAGAGCATCATTGATGATTCTGTGGAACGGAATAAAGAACCAGAAACGTCAAGAGGTCATAGGTTAAAGGTCACATATCATTCTTATCTCATAACAGGGCAGAGGCATTAATTCTGACTGCTCGCTCCAGTCGAGAATCTATCTAGTTCCATAAAACATTTGCATATTTATATATTAACTGTATATCATAAGTGTTATTTGGGTGAAAGTGGTTTTAGCTCATATATATGCAAGTGGCGATCTACATGTCAGATTTTGTTGTCACAATATCAACCATATTTTATGTTGACCACGATAAGAGCATGTAACCTGGGTTTTATTGTATTCTCTATACTGATTCATAAAAAGTGGTTTTAAAAAATGTAGATGACAAATAAATGTTTCAATCATTTCATCAATAATTAAGTGGTTTGATTTAAAAAAATACACAGAGGGGGAGAGAAATAGAGGGGGGGGGTGGGAGAGCCAGGGGAGTGGGAAGACATGACGGGTGGAAAGGAATGTGACAGAAATTTGAAAACAAGATTAATCCTATTTGAGGTTGGTGTTCATAATTCTTTTTAACCATCTTAGGGTGAGTTACCAATCATCATACTTACAAATTCTGCCCAGTGCAAAACTATCTCAAATTGTACATGTGTTTCTAATTATTCTAAAAACTATAACAGGCCCCAAATTATTCAGAATAAAAGTATCAAAGTGATACATTAAACAAAAAAAATCAACTTTGAGTTAATGTTTGCATGCGCACAAATCTCATCACATGTACAGACAGAATTAGAGAGGAGCAAAGCGCAAGCTAGCGCGCATTAATGGATTATGACGTAGCCTACCTACATGTACGAATATTTTGTGAGGCCGTCTCAGAGAATGACCATGTGCACATACGATGATCAATGGCACAATGATGTAATATGAATATTTATGAAGTCGCGGAGAATGACCATGTGCGCACGCGCAAGGAGCGAAAATGTCGTAGGAAAAAAAATTTTCGCCTCCGGGGCGGGGTGCAGGGAGGCGGAGTGCCCCCCCCCCCCCCTGGGAGAAGCGCGGAAGCTCCGACATTCCTTTGAATCGTTCCTCGTCTGCTCTCGCTCATCTTACTACGTCCTCTGCCTGTTATCTGGGGGTGGGGGGGGGGGGGACAGAGCAAAAAATTTCCCAGTAACTAAGTCCAGAATCAGTGGCTTTGCTAGGATTTCATTTTAGGGGGTGGTAGTGAGCACTTGATAATGAGTGCGCGAAAGGTGCTCCATATAAGGGGGAGTTTTCTCCCTCCCGCGAGAAGCACGGAAGTTCCGACGTTTTTTCTGAATTGTTCCTTGTCTGCTCCTGCTCTTACATTGTATGTTCTCTGCCTGAAATGGGGGGGGGGGGGGGGTTGCATTAAACATTAAATGCACAAGATCATGAAGCAGAATTACCATAACTGGATAAACGTTAAATGAGTAGAGTCAATGATTAAGTAGTGTCAGTGAAATTAGGCAACGTAAGTTTATACTGTAAGTAGCGGAAACTTAGTTACTGGGAATTATTTGGCTCTCCCCTCCCCCCCCCCCCCCCCCCCGATAAAAGGCAGAGGACGTATTAAGATGAGCGGGAGCAGACAAGGAACGATTCAAAGGAACGTCGGAGCTTACGCGCTTCATTGTGAAAAGGAGGGTCTTCGAACGGGCTTCGGAACTATGAATGTTTGTGAAAACGGGGGTCTTTGGAACGGTTCGCCTGCGTGTGAGTGCGTATGTATCCCTATGGAACGGGCATACGTGCATGCAGCTAGCCCGCCGGCACGGGCGCCGGGTGCGCTCGCGCAGAGGCGATGGTCGGACAGCGCTCTTCGGGCCGCTTTTCACCAAAAATGCAGCTAATTGTAGCGGATCAATGCGGCCGGAACGGCGTAACGAAAAATATGCGAAGCTTTGGAACGGATTTTTTTCTTCTTTTTTCTCAATAAGATAAAAATGCTATGCTTTGGAACGGGAATTTGAGTGTAAAAATGGGGGCCTTCTCCGCGGCACATACCCACCACACATTATATACTGAGTACCCCCCCGGGGGGTTTTTACCATGGTTACCATGGTAATTTTTTTGGCAAACCCGGAGAATAGGGGACCGGGACGCGCGCACATATTCATTTGTGTGCAAACAAATGCAGCCGGTGGCAGCGGCGGAGTCGGCGGCGAGGGGGACGATCTGCACAAGATTCATGGATGAAACATTTGTGAGTTTGAGAATATTTCTGGCAAAAATCAAAATGATTTTCACCACATAATCACACATTTGAAAGCCGAGAGGGCAATATAATATATTAGAACATAATTACCTGATTAAAACATATTTTAAAGTCATTTTTAACTTGATTATGGACTTGACACATACCCTGACTTTTGGCTATCTCTGCCGATCTCTGCACAGTTCGAATGGCATGCGCGCGCTTTCCGGTCCCCTATTCTCCGGGTTTGCCATTTTTTTTTAATTATAAGGGTTCTAAAGCCCCCGTTTTTTGTCTCGCCAATGACACATTCCTACCACTTTTCGGTCGAGTGCCTCCCCCTCCCCCCCCCCCCCCCCCCCCCCCCCCCCGGGGAATTCAGACGAGTGTGGCTGTAGATCTAGATCTATCCTCATGTCGATGCTGTGGTCAAACCACACGCGTGTGGCCATAAAGACACACGCATATGACTCTACACTGCCTTGGGTTGCTCATGGAATATCGAAACTTTGAAAAAATATTCTGTTTTCTGGCTGAGATGACAGAAACACACTTCATTAAGACAAATCTAGCATTTAAATCGGAAAACTGAGCTTACTTTAGGGTGAAATTTTAACCTGAATGAGCTTCTTTTTCAGCGATTCCTGCATAGACTTTTTATTTCTTCTTCCGGGTAATAATTTATGCGAGTTGCCGACTCTGCGCACACGTAGTTCAAAGACGCGGTCTGCTGTCACGTAGATGCACCTGCTCTTTCGAGCGGCCTATGTTATGCAGAAGAATAATGATGAGGTCCTAATTCATTGTTCCACGGGACAGATTAGTCTCGGCTAAGAGCGCGATGCAATAATATTCCCGAGTGTTTTACACATGCACTCTTTAGCACAGACGGGCGTAATCTGTTGCATGTTGTCAGTTCT